>MU389907.1:0-15800 GCA_022578765.1 Xylaria sp. FL0933
TATATATATTTATAAAATATATATAATATACGTAAAAGTTTTTAATTTATAAATAATAATAAAACTAATAATTATTAATTTATAAAAAAAGTTTTTAAATATTTTTATTATTATATTAAGTATATATTAAATATAATAGTTATTATATTAAATATTAAAATAAAATATAATATAAAATTAATAATTAAAAAATAAAACTAAAAAAATAATTAAATATAAGAAATTATAATTATTATATAAATATAAAAAATAAGCTATTTTTAGCGCAATAGTTTAAAATTAATAAAATTGCTGTTAATAATATTGATTTTAAAACTAATAAAATTAATATCAATAATATTAATCTAAGTTAAATTAATAAAATTAATATTAACCGAAGTAATAAAGTTATATTAAGCCTTTGTGTATAATAAATAAAACGTGCAACTAGTAATAATAAAATAAATAAATATAAAAAGCGTAGCGCGTATTTAGTTTTTTTTTAAGCTATTTTTTTTCGTAATAATATAGCCTTTAACTTTAGCGTTTTAAAGTTTTTTTATTAAAGATTTTTAAAACTATTTTTGTTAAGCTTAGCTTAAAAAATATATTAATTGTTAAAGCGTCGGTTGTAGAAATATCGGTCGTAGAAATATTAGTCGCGGAAATATTAGTCGCGGAAATATCGGTTGTAGAAATATTGGTCGCAGAAAAAATATTAGTCGCAAAAAAAATATTAGTCGTAAAAAAAGTATTAGTTGCAGAAAAAATGTCGGTTAAAACAAAAAAAATATTAAATATAAAAATATTATTTATTTTTAAAAATATTAAAAAGTTTATTATAATATTAAGCTATGTTTTTATGTTTTTTATATTAAAAGTTTTTAATCGCGCTTTATAAAGTTTTTTTTATTGTTTGCTTTTTATAAATAAAATTATAAATAATTTAAGCTTAAGTTTATATTTTTATTAATAATTATTTATTAAGTTTTTAAAATAACGTAAGTTATACTTAATTAATTATTAATTATATTTATAATTTTATTTTTTTTATTTAATAAAATAATTAAAGTTATTTTTTTTTAGTTTAATTAATATTATAAAATAATTTTAATTTTATATATTTTATTTTTATTAAAATCGAAAAATTAATTAGCTTTTATTAATTTAAATAAAAAAATTATTTATTTAAAAAAATTATTATTTTTAGCTTTAGCTAAATATAACTACGTTATTAATATTATTAAATATATTTTATAATACGTAGAAAAATTTAATTTATATACTAAATTTTTTATTTTATATTTTATAGTTTATAAATTAAAACGTTGCTAAAAAAACTTATATAATAGTTTATTTAATAAATAATATTTTTTATATAAAAATAATAATATTTTATTACTAAAAAAAAAGTTTAAAATATAATATTTTTAATTAAATTATCGTTTTAATTTTACTGCAGCAAAATTTATTATTAATTTTATATTTTGTTTTAAATAATTATATAAAATTTATATTTTATAAAAAATATATATATTTATTTAATTTATTATTATATTTAAAAAATTAAATAGCTTAAATTTAAATAATTATTTATAAAAAGTTAATTATATAATTATAAATTTAATAAAATTAAAATTTTATTATAAAATAAAAAATAATTTTATTTAATTAAATTTAAAGTTAATAAAATTATAATAATATATAATAATTTTTATTATTTAATTTTTTTATTTTAATAAACTATTATTTTATAAATAATAAATAATTATTATTAATAGTTTTATATTTAAAGCTTTTTATATTTTTTTTAAAAAGTTAAAAATAAATTTGCGATTATAATTAAAGATTATTTTTTTAAAAATATTTTAGTTGTTTAATAATAATTATTTAATTAAAGCTATTGTTTAGTTTTTTATTATATAGTTTTTATTACTAAATATAAATAACGTTTATTTATTAGTAAAATAAAATATTATTATTATATAATTATATATTTTATAATATAATTTTTTAATTAATTATTAAAAAGTTTTTTTTAAATTTATACGAGATAATATTAAAATAAAATTAATATTAATAGTTTATATTAATAAAACATTTTTTAAGTATATCGGCTAAAAATTTTTAATTAGTTTTTATTTGTCGGTATAATTAAACTTATATTTTAGATAATATTTTATATATTTTTTAACTAGCTATAATTTATAATAAATAAAATAAAGCTTAAGATTTTTTATTATATAGTTTAGTTTAATATAATTTTTAATATTATATATAGCTTTAAATATTTATTTAATTATATTATATAATATATAAAAACGTTTAATTTTTATATAATTATTATATATTAGTTTATTAACAACGTAAAAAAAATAACCGGCTTTAAAAAAAACTTTAATGCTTTTATTAATAATATATAAATTATTTTTAAATAATTTATTAAAAATTTTTTTATAGCAATAATTTATTTTATAAACTAGTTTAAAATCGCGTTTTTATTTATTAATTATTAATGCTTTATTAATTTTAATAATATTTTAAACTAAGTTTAAAATAATTAGTTTATTAAAACGTTTTAAATTTTTATTTTTATTATTAATATTTTATAACGCTTTAAAATAATTAAGCATATTTAATATTATATTTAATTTTTTAAATATATAATATATTTATAAATTATATTATAAAAAATATATTAAAGAATTTATTAAGCGAATATTTGCTTGATTTATTGCTAAAATATTTAATATAATTTTATTAATAATTTTTTTAATAATAAAATAATTAATTAAAGCGATAATAAATTATTTATTAAAGTATAAAATAGTGCGTAATTTTTTAGCTGTTTAAATAAAACAAGCTATTTTTAACTTAAATAATTTATATTAAACTTTTGTTTAAAAAAAATATTAACTTAAATATATAATAAGTTATACTTGCGCAAAAAATATAATTTTACTAAGCGTTTACTTATAACTTAATTTTATATAAAAAAATATAACGTTAAATTTTTTTTCTCGAAAATTATTTACTTAAATATAAAAAATACGGTTAAAATCGTAATAATATAAAATTATTTTAATATAAATTCTTTTTTATATAACTTTAAATAAAATTTTTTTAATTTTTATTAATTTAAAAATAATTGTTTTTATATATTGTTTTCGATAACTTAGGTTTTTATTTATTATTTTATTTTTTTTATATTTTTTAGCTAATAACGCAATTTTTTATTTTTATAATAGCTTAATTATTTACGCGTAATATAATATAAAGTAGCAAAAAAAACCGCTAGCGTTAAAATAATATTTTAACGCTTATAAAATTTTAAAAAACTTTATTTATTAAAAAATATATATATAGTTAATTATATTTAATATATTTAAAATATTTATTTAAAAATTAAAAAGTTTAATTAATAAATATTTAATAAATAATATTATTAAAGTTATAATAATATTTTTGTTTTAAAATAATTTAAAGATTATTTTAAAATACTCGACGTATTTTTTAAATATATTTAAATATATAATAATATTGTCGATAAAACAGCAGTAAAAATTATAAAGTTAAAAAAGTTTATTTATAAATTTTTATATATACTTAAATATATTATAAAAGTTTATTAAAGTTATATTAGATTTTTTTATTTTTTAAAAATTAATAATAGTAAATTTATCGCAAAAATTAAAATAAACTTTAAATTAATAAAAAAAACTTATAGTATTTACGTAAATAATATTTTTTTTTTAAAAAATTATTAATAATTTTACTTTAAAATAATAATAAATAATTATTTAAAACTATTATTTTATTTAATTATTTTAAATCGATAATAATTTAGTTTTTATTTATATTATATATTTTTTATTAAACAATAAAAACTAAATAAGTAAATAAAATTAATTTATTTATTTATTTTATATAATTTATTTTATATAATTTATTATATATTATATTTAATACTTTTATATTTTAGCGACTTAAAAAATATAATTTAGCGCTTAGTTTTATTTTTTATTAATTATTAATTAAAAATATTTTAAGCTATTAATTTTTTAATATATTTATTTTATCTCGATTAATTTAAATATTATAAGCGTTAATAATTTTAATAAATTTATTAGCTTTTAATATTTTTTTTATATAAATATAAATTTTGTTTTAAATAATATATTTAAAAAAATTAAATAGTTTTTTAACTTAGGTTTTTTAGGTTTTTTTTTCGGTATAAAAATATATAAATTATTTATAAATACTTTATTTATTTTTAAAATAATATTAAAAACTATATCGGTAAACAAAATATTACTTAATTTTTTGTTCGCAAAAAAAAACTAGCTTATATTAAAATTATAGTTTTTTATAATTATAAAAGCTATTATTAAAAGCGCAAGATTAGCTAGTTTATTTATATATATAATAATTTTTAATTCTAAGGCTATATTAATAATAATAATTATAATTATTAATAATATATTAAATTTAGCGTTTATAATAATAATAAAATTAATAATATTTATATTTTTTAAGTTAATTATAGTTATTAAAAAAGTAGTTAATGTTATAGCTGCTATTATTAATATTTTTATAGCTGTTTTTTAGCTGCTAATATAATAATTATTATTGCGGTTTTTATAAATTTAATTAAGCTTAGTGTTTTTATAAATTTTTATTAATATAATAATAATATTAACTATAAATATTATTTATAAAGTTTTAACGTTAAATATTATATTTAATAAGTTTAATTATATAGCTATAAAATAAAAGTTTTAATTAATAAAAAATAATTTATAATTAATTTATATATAAGTTTTTTTATTACTTTAAAAAGTAATATTTTATTTATTTATAATTTTTCGAATATATTTATAATTATATATTATTATTTTAAAGTAAATTATAAAACTATTAAGCTTTTAAAAAATAATAGTTTTATTTTAATAATTAATAATAATATTATATAAATATAAAAAAATTATTTTTAATTAATTTATCGGGCTATAAATAATTATTAATAATTTTTTTTTTTATGTTTAATAATTAAAGGTTTATTATTTATATTAACACTTATAATATAAAATTTAAACTTGGCTTAAATAATTATTTATATTTTTTAATTATTTATATATTTAATAATGCTGTGTTTTTTTTTATTATATATTTAAAGATATTAAAATATAATTATTTAATAATAATACGTTCGGTGTTAAAATTATTATAAATTTTTATATTTTTATTTATTAAGGTTAATCGCGCGGTAAATTATAAATATATATAGTTAAATTAAATTATTTTATTATATTTATTTACGCTTAATGTTTTTTTAACTAAAATAGTTTTTTTAAAAACCGGTTAAATTTTTTTTTTAAATAATAATTTTAGTATTAATATTTAATTTAAAATATTTTTTAATTTTATAATAGTTTTTTTTTTTATATTTTTATAATATTATAAATATTAAAATAATTTATTACGCGAGTTAAATAAAAATATATAATATTTATAAATATATTTAATAAAATTAATAAATAAAAAAATATTAATTTTTATTAGCTTTTTTAATTTAAAACGCGGTTTATATTATTTTAAGTATAACTTAAAAGTTTTTATTAATTTATATTGTTTTCGGCAATAATAATAAATATATTTTAAGTTTAATATATAATATAAACTATTTTTTATATAATAATTATAGTTATTTTTAAAAAACGACGACTTTTTTTTATTGTTTAAGTGAGTAGTCGTTATAAAATATATTTTATAGGAATTTTTATCGCAGCGTTTATTTTTGCGGCGGTTATTTTAGCGGCGTTATTTATTATTATTTTATTATTTATTACGTTTTTTTTTGTTATAATTATTATAGCGTTTACTATTGTTATAATTTTAATTATAACTAAAGTTATAATTTTTTTCTCGATTATTTTTTCGATTATTATATTTGTTTTTATTGCTATTATAACGTTTATATTTTTTATAATATATTCGGTTATTATATTATTAATATTTTTTATTATAATAAAAATAATTTTTGTTTAAGCGTTAATTTCGATTATATAAAATTAAATATTAATTATAATAATTTTTTTAAAAAGTATAACCTTGCGAGTAATTAAAAAAATTTAATTTATTTTTTTTTAAACTATTTATTTAATATTTAATGTTTAAATAATAATGTTTTATTTTTTTTTTAAGATTATATCGAGTTTTTTTAATTTTTTTTATATAGTTTTTTAATATTTTTTTTGTTTTAAAAAGTTTTATATAATTTATAATTATTTTTTTTTATTAGTCGTAAATATTTTTTATTATTTTAATTTAATTAAAGTTATTTAAAGCTAAAGTATTATTAGCGCAAGCATATTATAGCTTGCGCTAAATATATTAAAAAAATATATTATAATTTTGCGTAATATTTTTAAAAATAAATAATTTTTTTAAGAATTTTTTAATAGCTTGTTTTATTTAAATTTTAAAACGTTTTTTTAAATACTTAAATATTATTTTTATTTTTATTATATAATAAGTTTATTAAATTAGTTTTAAAATTTTATTGTTTTATTAAAATAGTGCGAATTTAATTAAAAAGTAGTTAAATAAAACTATAATTTAAAAAGTAATAAAACTATTTTTTTTAATTAAAGCGTTAATATAATTAAAAAAAAAATATATATTAGTATAAATAATTATTTTTTTATTTAAAATTATTTTATAATTATTTAAGTTATTTTATTTTAAATTAAAAATATTAATATTATTTTGTTTTATTTTATATATATTTTTATTAATAAAGTTAATTAGCGTACTAAATATATTTTTTTTTTTAATTTTATAAAAAAAAATTAAAAAAATTAAAAAAGCGGTTAAAATTTTAGTCGCAATTATTTTATTAATTATTATTATTATTTTTATTATTATTATTATTAAAATTAAAAAATAAATCGTTATTATTATTTAATTGATTTTTTTGCGGTGTTTTTTATAATTTAAAAAAAAAACTTATAAAAATTACTTAAAAATTAAAGCCGAAAAAACTTTTGTTATTATTTTATTAACTAGTGTTTATAGTAAAATTAATTTAGTTTTTTTTAGTTTATTTTTATTTTTTTACGTAATAATTTTAGTTTAATATTATAATAATTAATATATTATTTAAAATTTTATATATAGCTTTTTAAAAATTTATAAATAATTTTTATTATATAATAAAATTATTTAATTTTTAATTTATATTGTCGATTAAATTTAACTTAGATTTAATTATTAAAATATTTTAATAAACAATTTTAATATTAGCTACGTAGTTTTTTTAGCTTTTATAAAAAAAATTAATAGTTTTTTTGTTTAATTTTAGTTTTATTAGCGCTAAAATTTATTTTTTATATAAAAGTTTAACGCTAATTATTTAAAAAATATTACGTTTTAAATAAACGTTTTATTTTTTTTTTTGTTTTAAAATTAACTAGGTTTATTATATTATTAAATAAATAATTAAAAAAATATTTTTTAAAACTATTATTATATTTTAATAAAATAAAATATATAAATATAATAAAGTAAACTATAAATAAAAAAATAATAAAAAAGTTTTTTTTTTGCAGGGTTTAAATTATTATTATATAAGTTATAACTTATATATAATTAATAAGCATGCTTGCTAACGTTTTTTATATTTATAATAAAAAAATAAAAATATTTAAAAATTTACTTTGTTTATAAAACAATTAAATATTTTAATAGCTAGTATATTTAATTATTTTAATATTAAACTACGATTAAAATATAAAGATATTTTACTAAGCTTTATTTTTAGCTTATATATACTTAAAAATCTTTATAAAAAATATAATATAAGAAATAATATAAAAAATCTTTAACGTTAAAAACTTAAGCGTATTTTAATAATAAATACTTGTTTTAACTAGTTAACAGCGTTTATAACGCGCGATATAATATTTTACTATTAAAAAAAAACGTTTTTATAATTTTACGAGGTTAAAAAAATAAATAATATAATATTTATAATAAAATAAGCGTGGTAAAGCACTAATTTATAAAAAATATTATTAAGTGGTAAAATATTAATATAAAATTCTAAGTTAATGAGGCGTAGCCCACTAAGTATACAAGTAATATATAAGTATATAAAGTTACTTAACTATTAATTAAATGATTTATAAATAAATAAAGTGGCCAGGGCTAGCCTAGGTTAACCTAGCTACCTTTTATAAAAATTTTATTATAAACTTTTAAAAACTAAAAAAAAATATATAAGTTTTAATATAAATTAATAATAAAATAATTAAACTTTATTAATTAATAGCTTATATAGTTTAAATAGCTTTATTATAAAGTTTAAAGTTTTCGATTAAAATAATTAAAAATATTTAATTAATTAAAATAAAATAAATAATTAAAGCTATTAATTTAGCTATTAAAAATAAACTGTTTAAAAAATAAAATATTAAAATAATTAAGCAAATATTAAAAGTTTATATTATAAAACTATTTAAAAAATAAATAATATATATAATTTTTAAAGTTTTTATTTTTATAATTAATTATTTAAGCAGTATTTTTATAAATATTACGTAAAAAATAATTATAAAAAAAATAAAAATTTAAATAAAAGTTATTTTAATAAACGTTTATATAGCTCGTAAAAAAATAAACACTTAAACAAGAATTATTATATAAATAATAGTTTTTAAAAAATTAATAAAAAAATTTAAGCTATTTTTAGCTAATAAGTTTTTTTATAAAAAAAAAATAAAACTAAATTATTTATTATAACTTTAAATATTAAAAATATTATATTATAAAGTTTTATAATAAAAAAACTTTATATAAAAATTATAACGTAAAAATAAACATTTATAAATTTATAATTAATAATAAATATATAACGTTATTATAATATATAAATTATTATAGCTTATATTTTATTAATTATAAAAACTACTTTAATAAACTATAAAAAATTAATAACTAAATAATTTTATTATTATAAATTAAGCTTAAAATAATTAAACAAGCTAATAATAAAAAATATAATAATAAATTTTTTTTTTTAATAATAACATTTAAAAATAAAATAGTTTTAATTAAAAAACTATAATAATAAAGCAAAAAAAAAAAAAAAAAACTTTATTTACGCTAATTAAATAATTATAAAAAAAGTTTAGCGTAAAAATTATTATTATATTATTAAAAATTATTTTAAATAATATAAATAATAAAAAAATAAAAAATAAAATTATTATTGTTTTAATAATATTAATAATAATTTTTATTTTATTATTTTAGTTATAAATAATAATAAAAACCGCCGTAGTTAAAAGTAGTAATAATAATAATAATAATATATTAAAACTTATAAAATTTTTAAAAAAAATAAAAACTAAAAAATTTAAAAAAGCTTTTAAAAAACTTATTAAATATAATAATAATAAAAATAACCCCGACGCTAATATATAATTAAACTATAATAATAAAAAACTACGCTTTTATTTTTTTAAATAATATATATTGCGGTATAAAATATAAAGCATAAAGTTAATAATTATTTAATATTTTTATAATAATATTAAAATAAAAATATAAATGTAACTATAATTATAAAATTATAAATAAAAAAAAAATATAAATTTATTAAAAATATAATAATTATAAGCTAGTTAATATTTAAAATATATAAAAATTAAATAAGCTTAAAATAATAATATATATTAAAATATATAAAAAAATCATTATTAAAAAACAAGCTTTAATATATTATAAAAATTTAATATAGCTTAATATTAATAATTATAGTTTATTAATATATTATAAAATATTAAATATAAATATAATTATAAATTATATTATAATATTTAAATTATTAAATAATTACTTAATAATAAAAAACTTTAATATATAATATTTTAATTAAAAGCCCGGGATAATTATTTTTTATAAAAAACAATAAATTTTAAATTAATTAATTAAAACAAGAATATATTATATAAAAAAACCCGGAAAAACAACTTATAAAATAAAATATATTATAAATATATTTTTTTAAATATTTTTTTATTAAAAATTAAATAATAAAAAAACTAAAAACTTTATTAAACTATAAATTATTATAAATTATATTATTATAAAAAAAACTAATAAAGCTTTTAAATAAAAATATAAAAATCTTTATTAAAAATAAAAAATTAAAATAATTATAAAACTTAATAATTATATAAGCTAATATTTTATTAAATATTAAAAATACTTTAACGTTAAAAAAAATAAAAAAAATAGCTTTAAAGTTAATAAAAATAATAATAGTTTATATAAAAATAATAAAAACTAAAAAATAAAAGCTAGATAAATTAACGTTTTAATAAACATTAAAATATTAAAAAATATAAAAAAAATATTAATAATTATTTAATATTAAAAACGTAAAGTTTATTAAGCGCTAGTTTTTTATAATAATAAAAAAAATAAAGCTTTATTATTAAAAATAAAAAATAAATAATATAAAAAACAATAAAAACTTAATAGCGGTTATTAATTAATATAAAAAAAAAGTATAATAAAAATATTATTTTTTATCGATAAAAAAATAATAATAAAAAAAAAAAAATCTTATAAAGGTTTTAAAAATAAAACTTTTAATAAAAATAAACTACTTAAAAAAAATTAATTTTATTAAAAAGTTTAATTTTTTAAAAACTAACACTTTATAATAATTATTATAAAATATATTAATAATTATAAAAAAAACACGCAAATATATTATAAAAATAATATTAATATTATTAAATAAAAACTTAATAATAACTAAGTATTTTTTTATAGCTTAGCCGACAATAAAAAAATTTTATTAGCGCTTACTAAAAAAATATTTTAAACTTAATATTTTTTTAAAAATTTAAAAAAAAACTAACGTTATTATATTATTAAAAATAAATAAAATAAACTTTATATTATATAAGTTTTAAAAATTTATAGCTTTATTATTATATATAAATAAAAGCTTTAAAAAATTTATAATAAAAAAAATAATTTAAATAATATTAAAATCTAGCTTTATAAACTTATAATATATTAACGCAGTGTTTAAAAAATTTATTTTCGATTTAATAGCAAGCTTTATTTATAATATTAAGCTTGCGCTTATAAATAAAATAATAGCTATATTAATTACTTTAAATATATAAAAAATATTTAATATTTTATTAAAAAATAAATTATTAAGTAAAATAATTTAATAAAACTAGTTTAATAAAATTATTAAGCTAATAAAAAATTTTTAATAAAAAAAATAATTATTACGTATTTAAAAAATATTATAATAACTTTAATAAAAATAATTTATAGCACGTTATAAAAATCTTTAATATTATTAATATTTTATATATTATACTTAAATAAATTAATAAAAAAAAACCTTAGTAAATAAAAATATATAAACGTTTTAATAATATTAATATATAAAAAAACCTTGGATTAAAACGCTCGAAAAGCTAAAAAATAAGTTAATAAAATTATTAATTATAAATAAACTTATAAAATAATTTTTTTTTAAAAAAAATAAAAACTATTTATTTTATAAAAAATAAAAATAAAGTTAACTTTATTATTAACTTTAAAAATAATATAAAAATAATATTAGTTTTAATAGTTAATTTTTTAAAACTTAAAAAAATATTAATATTTAAATAATTAAAAATATTTTTTAATAAAAAACTAAAATTTAAATAATATATAAAAAAAAACAGTTAAAAATATTAAAATTATTAATTATATTAAAATATTTTTATTAATAATAAAAAGTTTATTAATAACTAGTTTATAAAAAATAATTAATATAATATTTATATTAATATTATTTTATAGCTATAAAATATAATATAAAAATAAAATTAAATTAGTAAGTAAAATTATTAGCGATTAAACTTAAATTATTAATATTAAACTTAAAGGTTATATATAAATAATTTAATAAACGTTATTAAAAATAACTTAAAAAATATTTTTAATATAAAAAACTTTTTTTAAACACGTTTTATTTATAATTAATAAAATATTTACTATAAAAATAACACTTAAATAAACTAAATATAAATATATTTTAAAAATAAAAATAGTTTATAAAACTTATTTTTTAACGTCGCGTTTAACGTTAAAAAAAATTTAATAAAACAAAAAAACTAAATATATTTAATAAGCTTATATAAATCTTTAAATAATAATATAATTATTACTTAAAATTAAATAAATAATATAGTTACGGTATTATAGTTAATGCGTGGCTAGCGCAACGCAGGGTTAACTATATAACCGAATTAATATATACGGCAGCACCTAGCTGTTGCCACCTAGCACATAATACGTGGGTAAGCCACATTATTAAAAAAGCTTTATAGCGCGCAGAGCCACTTAAATACTTTTTTTTTTTTTTATATTTAAATTTTAATATAAATCTAGTTTTTCGAATAAAGCTTTATTTTTTATATTAGCCCAATATATAATAAATATTATATTTATTAAAATATTTAAAAAACTTAAAAATTAATTTTATTAAAAATATTAATAAAAAAATAATAGCGAAAATATTTAAAAAATAATTTATTAATAAATTTTTTTTCGATATAATTATTTTTTTAAACGGCTTAAAAACTAAAAATAAACTAGGCTATAAATATATTTTTTATAAAAAATAAACATTAATAATTAAAAAATAAAAAAGCTTTAATTTTTATAATATAATATTTAATATTAAAGTTTTAAAAACTTTAAAAAAGTTATAAAAAATTATATAATAATATTTAATTAATATAATTATTATAATTTATATAAATAATATAGCAGCGCTATAATATATTTAAAAAAACGCACTTATAATATTATAATAAATTTTTATAAAAATTTATAAACTTATAAAATAATATAATATTAAAATATATTAAAGCTTAAAATATTATAATATTAATAATAATAAATAAATAAATATATATTATAAAAAAAATAACTTAAAAAAAAACTAAGTACGCGCTACACTTTTTATATTTATTTATTTTATTATCGCTAGTCGCACGTTTTATTTATTATATATAAAGGTTTAATATAATTTTATTACTTCGGTTAATATTAATTTTATTAATTTAACTTAAATTAATATTATTAATATTAATTTTATTAGTTTTAAAATCGATGCTATTAACAGCAATTTTATTAATTTTAAACTATTACGCTAAAAATAATTTATTTTTTATATTTATATAATAATTATAATTTTTTATAATTAATTATTTTTTTAGTTTTATTTTTTAATTATTAATTTTTATTTTTTATTTTATTTTATATTTTAAATATTTAAAAACAATTATTATATTTAACGCGTATTTAATATAATAATAAAAATACTTAAAAACTTTTTTTATAAATTAATAATTATTATTATAACGTTATATTAATAATGTTAAACAATAAATATTAAAAATATATATTAATATTAAAGTAAAAAAATAAAGCTAGTTTAAGTGGGCTAACTTAAAGTTATAATTTAAATATAATAATTATTATATAAAGTGTTATAGTTTTAGCTTATTTATTATATAAGCTATACATTAATTAGTTTTAGTTATATTATTAGCTATATAATTATTATATTATATATTTTATAATATTTATATAAACAATAAACTATAATTATTTTTTTAAAAATCATGTTTATATATAAATTTAATATAAATTAAACTTTTTTAAAAATATTAATTGTTTTATTTATAAAATTTAACGTATTTTTTATAAAGCAATAGTTTATAATTAATCACTAAGTGGTTTTTAATTTTACAACGCTTATATTTACCGCGTTTTTTTTATTTAAAATATTTTACTTTAATAAAATTAATAGTTATACGTTTATTAAAAGTTTAAATTATCGCAACGTTAACAAGGTTAATTATAACTATACTTATATTAACTATATTAAAAAAACTTAATTTTATAAGCGTAATATTTTTAATATTATTAATATTTATATATTAAAGCTTATATTTATTTTTAAGCCGAAGTAATAATTTAATAAAATTATTATAATTATTTAATATAGCCTCGCGGTTATTTAACTTAGCTTATAACTTTGCTAATAAAGCTAAATATAAGTTTTAAATATATAAAAAGTTAAGCTGCTATGTAGTACCTACGTTTTAATAATTTTTTTTTTAAATAATAAAAAAAGTGCGTATTAAGTCGGTATTTTTAAGCTAAAGTGCTTTAAAATAATAAAACGCGCGTATAATTTTATTAAAGTTATAATAAATTTATTATAAAGCTTTTATAATTTTTATAAAGTTTTATTAATTAAGTTTATTATTAAATAATAATAAGTAAATAATTTATTATATTTTTTATTTAAACTTTTTATACACGTAAATAAATTTAGCTTTATTTAAGTTAATTATTTTATTATTAACGCGTAATTTACTTTTTAAAAAAAACAACTAAACTTTAAACTTAGCTAGCCTTAAAAAAAAAAATAAATCAAGTAATATAAATTAAAGCTTGCAAAAAATAAAAGTTATTATATTAATATTTTAAATAGCGCGTAGCTTTATTAGCTCACGCGCGTAGTTAACTTTTACTTTATTAAGCCGAGCGTTAAAAATAATAATAAAGCTATCGTAAAAGTATTATACGGCTACTTAAATTAAAACCTAAACTTAATTTACGTTAAAAAACTAATTAATTATAATTATATATATTAAAGCGTATTAAATAATAAAAAATATATAAAAAACAAAAGTATTTATATAAAAAAATATAAAAAAAAAATATAAGCGTTTAATAAAAAAAAACTATATAAAGCTTAAAAAAAAAACGTAGTTTATAAAAAAAAACTAGAGGTTTAATTAATATTAATTTATTATAAAGCACATTTAAAATAAAAAATATATATAAATATAGTTTAAATTTATTATATTTAAGCTAATAATATATTTAATTAGCTATATTAACGTATATTAGCCGCATAATTTATAAAAAAAAATTACTAAAAAAAAAAGTTAATTTATAAAAAAAAATCGAAGGAAAACCTTAAATAAATCAAGAGGTATTTATAATTTATATACGAAAAAACTATATAAAAAATATTTATTGTTTTTAATTAAGTTAATATATAAAAAATAACTTTAAAGCTTTTTTAAAAACTTTAATATTATTATAACGCTATATTAATAATATTAAACAATAAATATTAAAAACGTATATTAATATTAAAATAAAAAAATAAAGCTAGTTTAAGTGGGCTAGCCTAGAGTTATAATTTAAATATAATAATTATTGTGTGAGATGCTATAATTTTAGCCCATTTATTATATAAGCCATACATTAATTAACTTTAGCTATATTATTAGCTATATAACCACTATATTATACACTTTACAGCACTTATATAAATAATGAGCTATAATTATTATTAATTTTATTATTATTTATAAATTAAAAACTTTTATATATATTATATATATTTTATAAATATATATAAAATTTATAATATATTAATAGTTTTTTAATTAATAAAACTTAATATAATATAAATATCGGTATATAAAAATTATATAATAAAAAATTTATAAAATAAATTCGTTAATAAAAATATTATAAAAATATTTAATAAAATAATAAAATATAAATTTATTTACGAATAATTATTTTAAAAAATATAATTTAAATTTATAAATTAAGCTAATTAAATAAATTATATTATTAAAAATATAAAATTAAAATATAAGTTTATAAATTTTATAAATATTTTAATAAATAATAAA
>MU389908.1:0-15667 GCA_022578765.1 Xylaria sp. FL0933
TATTATTATTATTATATATTAAAAGCTAGCTAATATATTTTATAGTTTTTATAATATAATTATATATTTATATAGTTTATATATTATTTATATTACGGTTTTTTATTTTTTTTTTTTTGTTATATAAATAATATAATATTTATTCGGTATATTAAATATTATAAACTATTATACTTAACTAATATTTTTTTTTATTATCGCAAATAAAATAAATAAATATTTATTTAATATTATAATTTTATTTAATAGTCGATAATTTGCTATTATTTAAAATATTAGTTTATTTTTTTTATTAATTAATTGTTTTTTATTTTTTATTTTAAGTATTAATATTATTAAATAACTATAAAATAAAAATAATTTTTTAATAAAACTTTTTGCTAAGTTTTTTTAAATATATTTTTATAAAATATTTATTTTATTTAAGCTTATATAATATATTTAATAAAATT
Organism: Xylaria sp. FL0933; assembly: GCA_022578765.1. NCBI lineage: Eukaryota > Fungi > Ascomycota > Sordariomycetes > Xylariales > Xylariaceae > Xylaria > Xylaria sp. FL0933. Next base: position 453 of record MU389908.1, read on the forward strand.
TCGGTTAGCATTTTTTTTTGATTAATATATAATAATTTTATAAACTATACTTTAAAAGTTTTTTTTTTTTTTTTTTTAAAAATAATTTATAATATCGATAATATTCTTTTAATATATTTTTAATAATTTCTTTTACAATTTTATTTATTTTTTTAATTTATTGTTTTAATTTTTATTTAATTATTTTTATTTTTTATTAAATTATAAAATCGCTAAACACTAATTATAATATTTTTAAAATAATATTATATTTAAAAATATCGACAATATTTAATATAATTTATTTTTTATATTTTTATATTAATATATTAAATAATATTGTTTTTTTAAGTATATGTTTATTATTATAGTTAAAAATGTTTTTATTAAATTTTTTAATTTTTTAAGATTTTTTTTTATACTTTTATAAAATAAAATCTTGTTTTACTATTTATAATAATATATAATTTATTTATGCTTTTAAATTAATTAAAGTTTTATATTTTTTTTTTTAATATTTAAGCTTAATTTTGAATTAATTTTTATTTAAGTTATATTATATTTTAAATAAAGTTTTAGAGTTATTAATTATTTGCTGCTTTTTTAGCAAGAATTTTTTTTATTTTTTGATTTTTTTATTGCATGTATTATTCTTATAAGCATTTAATTTAATGTTTTTTTTATATTTTAAGTTGTTAACTTATGCTTTATAATGCTATTATTTTAAAGTAAATATTATTTTAATAATTTAAGTTATATTATATATTGTAGTTTTTTATTTTATATTTTATGCGTTAAATATTAAAACAATTATATTTTTAATATTTAATAATATTTATAATTATTGTTTATATATTTTTTTACTGTTGTTTTTTGCGTATAATTATCGTTTATATTAAAAATCGTAAATTTTTTATTGTTTTAATAATTAACTCGTGCTATATTTTCGGGTTATATTCTATAAAAATTATTTATTATTATTTAAGCGATTTATTTAAAAAACCAAGCATTTTTTAACTTATTTTATAAATATAAATAATATTTATAAATTATATAATATATTTATAATACTACGTCGTGTTTTAAATGTTTAAATATTAAAAGATCGCTATTTTTTTTTATTATTATTTTATTATAATAATAACTTTTAATAATTAATTAAATAGCTAGTTATAATATATATATCGTATTAGTTTTAGTTTTTATTAATAAAGCTTTATTGTTTTATTATATTTTAAATAGTCTTAACTATAACTTATACTTATTTATTATTTTTAGTTTTTTTAAAATAGTTTTTTTTATTTTTTTTTGTTTTTAAGTTTTATTTTCTAGGGTTTTATAAGCTGTTTTACCTTTTTAAATATTTTTTAAAACTAATTATTTAAGCTATTTATATTTAGTTTAATAATTATACTATTTATAATTATAATTTTTTTTTTTAAGCAAAGTTTATTTTTAAGCTATATTTTAAGCCTAGCTATAAAAATTTCTTTATAATTATTTAAATTTATTATAAACGCTAATTTATTTTTATTATTAATTCTCTTGTTTTAAATAAATTATTTTTTTAGGTTATATATTTAATAATTTTAATTGTTTTTTAAGTATATATATCTTTGTTTTAAATATTGTTTGTGTGCTGCTTTTTTTATATTATAATAAATTAAGTAATTTATTATATTAAATATAAAACTATATATTCGATTTAAAATAATAACTTTATATTTTTAATTTAAAAAAATTTTGTTTTAAGTATTATTTTTTTATTCTTTATTTTTTTAAACTTTTACTACTTATATTTTTTTTTTCGGCTAGAAAATCTTTCTTTTTTAATAATTTTGTTTAGCATTTTTTTTTTTAAAGCGGTATATTATTTAAAAATATCTTTTTTAACCGCAGTTAAAATATTTAACTCGGGATATATTTTTAAATAATCGTTTTTTAACTTTATTAACTTGCTTAGTTTTTTATTTTTTGTTTTTTTAAAGATTTTTTTTTTTAATTTTAATAGTTTTTTTTTTTTAAAATATTTATTAAATAATTATTAATTGATTATAATAGCCATGTTAATATACTTGTTAATTATTAATAGCTTATTTATTTTATATAGTTTATTTTTAATTTACGCTTTTAGTTTTTTATAAAATAAATAAAACAGCGCAGTTTTTAATAATTTTAAAATTGCTGCTAATTGTTTAAATTTTATAGTATAGTCTACTATAGCTTTAGTTTATTTTAGGCGGTAAAGCTGCTTTTCTATATGTTTTACTTTTTTAATATTTTTAAATAATGTTTTTATATATTTTTTAAATTTATTATAGCTAATAAAAATCTTTTAAGTTTTTTTTTTAGCTTAATTTAACGTTAAAGCTTTTAAAAAATTCTTTAATATTAGCTAAAATTATTTAAATATTTTTTTTATTAAAAATTATAAAGTAATTATAATTTTTTAATAATTAAAAATAATGCTGCTTAAATATTATTTTAAGTATAATTTAACTTAAATTAAAAATATATCGATGTTTATAGATTTATTATATAATCTTAGTGCTGTAAGCTTAAAGCTTTTAATATTTAATAAGTATAATATAATAATAACTTTTATTAGCGATAATAAAAGTAAATTATTTTTTTTTAGTTGTTTATATAAAACTATTGTTTTAAAGGCTAATATACTTGTTTTTAGTATAGGCTGAGTTTTTATTATTATAGCCTTTAATGGTTAAAATATTATAAATATAAATATTAATTAATTAACTTGCTTAAATATAATTATTACTAATTTAAGTGCAATAATAGTTAATATTATTATAATAAATATTAATATTATTATTTTTACGGCTATTAATGCTATAATAATAAGTGCTATTATTGCTACTTTTATAATTATTAATATTTTTTACGAAGTTATTTTTAAAGCAAATATTACTAGCTTAAATAAAAGTGCTAGCGTTAGCGTTAACTTTTTTTTTTTTAATTTATTGCTTAAGTTTTTTTTGTTTATTTATATTATTATAATATTTTTTGCTAGCGTTAATAGTTAACTAGCTATAACTAAGGTTTATTATTTAAGTATACTAATATTTATTGTTTATTAAAGTATTTATAAAGTTTATAAACTTATATTTTAATTTCGTGTTTTTAATAGCATAATTTATTTAATTAGTTTAACTTATAAGTCTAGATTATATTTTTTAAAATAGTTATTCGTAAATAAATTTATATTTTATTATTTTATTAAATATTTTCGTAGTATTTTTATTAATAAACTTATTTTATAAATTTTTTATTATATAATTCTTATATACTAATATTTATATTATACCAAGTTTTATTAATTAAAAAACTATTAAAATATTATAAACTTTATATATATTTATAAAGTATATATAATATACGCGGGAGTTTTTAATTTATAAATAATAATAAAACTAATAATTATTAGTTTATAAAAAAAGTTTTTAAGTATTTTTATTATTATACTAAATATATATTAAATATAATAGTCGCTTTTAAATATTTAAAATATAAAATAAAATAAAAATTAAAAATTAATAATTAAAAAATAAAACTAAAAAAGTAATTAAATATAAAAAATTATAATTATTATATAAACATAAAAAATAAACCGTTTTTAACGTAACAGCTTAAAATTAATAAAGTCGCTGTTAATAACATTAATTTTAAAACCGACAAAATTAATATCGATAATATTAATTTAAGTTAAATTAATAAAATTAATATCGACCGAAGTAATAAAGTTATATTAAGCCTTTATATATAATAAACAAGGCGTGCAACTAGCGATAACAAAATAAATAAATATAAAAAGCGCAGCGTGCACTTAGTTTTTTTTTAAGCCACTCTTTTTTATAATAAAAAATTAAAGATTATATAATATTATAATTATTATAAATTTAAATATATCGCGAAATTTTATTTAAAAAACGTTAAATATAAGCACTGCGTTATTTTTAAGCATTAAAAAAATAAAAAAAAATATTTTATAAAAAAAACAAAAGCTAAAAAAAAATATATAAATTATAATAACAATTATATAGTATAAAATAAATTATATAAAAAAAAAATAAAATAAAAAAAAAAAGTAAAAACTACGTATATATTATAATTTAAAAGTTTTTAAAATATAAAAAAGTCGGCAGCTATTAATAAAATAATTTTAAACAGTAAAATACCGGTATTTTTAATTTTAGTTTTTATAAAACTTAATAATATAAAATCTCCGGCAAAAAAACAGCGAATTAATAGCGCAAGCAGAAATATTTTTTTATTTACGCAATAATTTATAATATTATATTTTAAAATATCGCAAAATTAAAAAATAACGCGGCAAAAGCGCTGCGAAAAAATAATTTTAATTATTTAGCAATATAAAAACTTTTAATTAATAAATATAATAATATTTACTACTTAAGAACCTGCAAGTATTGCTTAATATAGTCGGCCGAAAAAGCTGCACTATATATAAATAAAAAAATTGCGGCAAAAATATTAAAATAAAATTTTAAAAAAAATTAAATATATATAATAATAAGCAAAAATAATTTAACGGTAATTATATAATTAATTTATTTGCTTAATTAAAATAAATTAAAATAATATAATTTATTTTAAATTATTAAAAATAAAAATAAATTAATAAATAAATATATATTAATAAAAAATTTTAATTTATATTATTTATTATAAAATTTAAAAAAACGTTAAAATAAAAGCGTAAAAAAGTTTTTTAAATTTATAGCAGTATAAAATTTAATATTAAATATTTTTTTTAAAAAAATAACTAAAATTTATAAAAGCTAAAAAAACTTAATAATAAATTTAAAATAAATATTTAATAATTTAACTATAATATATTAAAACAATTTAAAATAATTAAAATTTAATTATAAAATTATTTAAATAATAATAAAATCGAGATTAAACTTAAAAAAATATATTTATAAAATAAAAAAATAAAACTAGCTAAAAATTAATAAAAAAAAAGCAGCTATAAAAGTAATAGTAATTATTATTAAAATTAATACTTTATAAACAGCTAATAAATTAAATAAAGCTTTTAATTTATTAATTAAATAATTAATAAAAATAATAAATAAAATAACGTTTAAAAAAACGTTAAAAAAAAATTATTAAGCGTTTATTTAATAGTTTTTAAAAGTTATAACAATAAAAAAGCAGGCTAAAAAATTATATAAAAAATTTAAAAGCAAAAAAATTATTATAGCTTAATTAAAGCTTAAAAAAAAAAAACAAGTTTTTGCTAAAAAAATAATTAAAGTTTAAAAATAAAACTAAAAAAAAGCTTTAGCAAAAATATTTAAAAACTTAAAATTATTATAAAATCTAGCTAAATAAGCTAGGTTAATATATAAATTAGCTTTAAAGATTATAGTAATTTTATTATTAAATAAATTAAAAAAAAAACCTATAATTGCTAATATTTTTAAAAAAAAAATAATTTTATTAATAAAATATTTTTTTTTAATATTATTAATAAATTTAATTAATATTTTAATTAAAAATTTAATGTATAATAATTATTAGCGCTTTAAAATAAATATATTAATTAAAACTAAAAATATAATATTATTAATTTAGTTTTTAATTTTTTAAAAAATATTTAATAAAAACTTTTTATTTAATAATTTTTTAAAAACATGCGGACTAGTTTTAGCTAAAAAATTAATAACGCTATATATAGCCAACTTTATATTAAAATATTACTTAGCGAGGTTTTAGCAAACTAAAATTATTATTATTTTTAAGTTAAACAAGCTTAAAAAAATTAAAAAAACTATTAAAAGCTAAAAATTAATCGCGTTTATATATATAATTAAAAAAGTTTTAAAAAAAAGTTTTATTATTATATAATAAAAATAGCCGAAAATAAAGGTTTTTTGCTTAATAATTAAATAAATAATAAAAAAAATAAGTTAACCGACGTAATAATTAAGCTAATAATAAAAGCTATTAAAATAGCTATTAATAAAAAAAATATAATTATATTATTATAATTTAATATTATAAAAACTTTTAATATTATTAATAAAAAAAAACTAGTATATATTTTATAATAAAAAAGCTATTTTTTTTAAGTTATTTTTTAAATTTATTTTTTTATAATTAATAAAATAATATAACTTTATTTTAATAAAACAGCGTTATTATTTATTATATTAAAAATAAGCGTGTTATAAAAATTGCTGCTATTATTTTTATTTTTTTTATTATATATTTTAACGTTATATAATAATTTAATAGCGCACTTAAAACTAATAATAATTAATTTTATTAATAATATTAATTTATTAATAATTAATTTAAAAATAAAGTAAAAATATAAAATATTAAAAATAGCGTAAAAAACTTGCGAGAGTTAAGCTATAAAATATAATATAAAGTTTATACTATAAAAAAATAAATTAATATATTTTTTTAAAAATAAAATAACTTTTATTTAAATAATTTATTTATTAAGTATTATAGTTTATTTAATAAATAACGCGAAGTTTTTAAAAGTTTAATTTTATAAAAATATAAAATAAAAAAAATATTTAATAAAGTTTAAAAAAAAATTAAATATTTAGTTATATATAATAATTAAGCTATAAAGTTTTATTTAAAACAGCAGCGTAATTAAAGTAAAATAAGTTTACGTAGTAATAATTAAAAATATTTTAGCTTATAGCGCTGCGACTTAATATAAGCTAACTAAAAAAAATAAAGCGTAAAAAATAGCCGGCGCTCTTAAGGCAACTTAAAACTAATGCTTAAAAAAAATAACAAAAGTTTTTAAAACTATTTTAATAAAATATTTAAAAACTAAAATAAAAATTTTATTAATTAATTTATATTTTAATAATAAAGCTATAGCTAGTAAAAGTAAAATATATAATATAATATATAAAAAAATTATTAATTAAGCTGTTAATAAAATAGCGGCGCTATTACGTGCTGTTAAAAAAAAAAAAAAAAAAAATATAAACTAAAAGCAGGCTTTTAAAAAACAAAAAATATTTTAAAAAAAAAAACTAAAATAAAAAAATAAACCGCTAATAAAAAAAATAATTAAAAAAATATAAGCCGAAAAAAACTCTTTAAAAAAAATAAAAAAATTAATAAAAATATATTAAAATAAAATATAGCTATTTAATTTTAACTAAATAAAAACTAAATAAAAATAACGCTTTTAAAAAATATTAAAACTTGCTAAAATATAAAATAATAATAATAATTTAAATATAAACCAGGAAAATTAATTTTAAAGCTTTTTTATATAAAAAAAAAGTATTAAGCTTTTTAATTTTTTTTTGCGAGTGCGCAAAAAATAAAAAAACGCTATAGCATATAATATTTAAGTGTAAGCTTTTAAAAAAAAAAAAACAACTTTATTTAAAAAGTTAAAAAATAAAACGCTGCTTTATAATAAAAACTTATATATAACTACTAAAAAACTTACGTTTATAAAAATTATTATAAAGTGGCTAATAAATATTAATAAAATTATTATATATAATAAAGCAGCTTAAATAAAAAGCGCTAAAAAAAAAAAAAAAAAAGAAAAAAAAAATAGAAAGCGCATAATAAAATTAAAGTAAACTTGCTAAAAGTTTTCCGCAATTAAAAAAAAGCTTTTTTAGCTTTTTTTTAAAACTAAAAAATATAATAACTTTTAAAAAAAAAGTTTATTAATTCTACTTTTTTTATTTTATTTTATTTTTTTATAATTAACTAGTTAATAAAAATTAATTTATATATAATTAAAAAATAGCTAAAGCGAAAAAAATATAATATATAAAGTTTTTACCCGGTTTTTATATAATTTTATTTATAAATAATTATTTATAAAAAAACCGCGCTGCTTAAAAATAATATAATAAATTAATTAATAATAATAAATATAATATTATAACTATTATAAATTTAAATATATCGCGAAATTTTACTTAAAAAACGTTAAATATAAATATTATATTATTTTTAAACATTAAAAAAATAAAAAAAAATATTTTATAAAAAAAACAAGGGCTAAAAAAAAATATAAACTATAATAATAATTATATAACATAAAATAAATTATATAAAAAAAAATAAAAAAATAAAATAAAAACTATATATATATTATAACTTAAAAACTTTTAAAATATAAAAAAATTAGCAGCTATTAATAAAATAATTTTAAATAATAAAATATTAATATTTTTAGCTTTAATTTTTATAAAATTTAATAATATAAAATCTTTAATAAAAAAATAATAAATTAGCAGCGCAAGTAAAAATATTTTTTTATTTATATAATAATTTATAATATTATATTTTAAAATATTATAAAATTAAAAAATAACGTAGTAAAAACGCTATAAAAAAATAATTTTAATTATTTAATAATATAAAAACTTTTAATTAATAAATATAATAATATTTACTACTTAAAAATTTATAAATATTATTTAATATAATCGGCCGAAAAAACTATATTATATATAAACAAAAAAATCGCGGTAAAAATATTAAAATAAAACTTTTAAAAAAATTAAATATATATAATAATAAATAAAAATAATATAATAATAATTATATAATTAATTTATTTATTTAATTAAAATAAATTAAAATAATATAGTTTATTTTAAATTATTAAAAATAAAAATAAACTAATAAATAAATATATATTAATATTTATTATTAAATAATCTACTGTGCTGCCGCGAGGTAGCGCGGTTTTTTTATGCGTATATATTTATAAGTAAAACTATGCGAAAGCTAAATAAAAACCTTATACTGCGTGTTATTTATTACTTAAATGCTTCTTGTTTTTATAAAAGCTAGTTTTTATTGTTTAATTAACCGGTAAAAAATAAAACAAGGTTAAAATAAAAAAAAACTTTCTTTAAAGGTTTTTATAGTTTTTGTTTTTAAAAAAATCGCAGCAAGTTTACTGCTTTATCTAGATATACTTTTAATAAAGTTTTTTTAACTCTGCTGCAATATTTTCTTTTTTTTTTTTTTTTTATTTTTTTTTTAGTTTTTTTTTTTTTTGCTACTTTATTATATATAGCTATTTTACCGGTGTTTATTAGCTATCTCGCAATAAAGCCTACGGTTTTAAAGTTTTTTATAATAATTTTTAAGTTTTTATTATTTAGCAGCAAAATATTTGCTAAGTTTTTAGTTAAAGTATTTTTTTTTTTTTTTAAAAGTTTATATTTAAAAATAATATATTAAAGCGTTTTTTTTTTTTTTGCGTATTTATAAAGCGGGGTAAAAAACCTAAAAACTTTTTTTTTATATAAAAATACTTTTAGTTTTATTTTTCCGGTGTAAATCTAAATAATTAACGCTGCTTTATGCTTTAGTAAGCTTTTATATTTTTTAAGTATATTATTTTTACTAAGCTTTTACTTAGCTAAAACTAAATAATTATGCCTTATTTTAATATAGCGCTAACAGTTTCTTTATTTTTTCTAGAGTATTTTTCTAGGCTTTTATTTTTTCGACTATTTTTTTTGCTAATAATTTAATCTCACGAAGTTATTATTAATAAAAGCCACTTTTTTTTTTAAAGGCTTGCCTTTAGTTTAAGCCCTAGCTTTTTTTTTTTTTATTATTTATAACATCGTTTTTATTTTATTAATAACTTTATTAATAGCTTTATTATAAACTATATTATATAGCCGACTTTTATTTACTACGGCTTTATTATTAAAATATAAATTTATTAATAGAACTTTTAGTTTAGTTTTTAAATATTTTATAAAAGTAGCCTTAAAAGCGCTAATTACTCGTTTAAAGCATTTATTTTAAGTAGCTACTAAAATACTAGCAATACTTTATGTTTTATTTTCTTTAAAAAGTTTATGCTATATTACTGCGCTATATATTAGCGTGCTATAAATTATTATTAAATAAACTTGCTTTGCTTTAAATATGCTATTATTTTATATTAAATTTTATAGTTTAATTATTATATATACTTAAATATTAAGTTTTTTTTTAAGTTTAATTAAATATTTTTTTTATTTTATATTTTTATTAAACTATATGCTTAAAAACCTTGCGCTATCGACTAGTTTAATTATAACGCTAAAAAAATAAATTATTTATATAAGCACTACTTTGCTGCTAAAAAAATATATTAGTTCGTTTTTTTAAAGTGTAAATTTTATATTATATCTCGCGGCCTAGCTTTCGTATATTTTTTATATTATTTTTAGCACTTTATAGTTTTAATCGACATTTAAATTTATTATTAAAAAGTTAATATTATTAATAAAGCTAGCTATAACTAGCTTTTTATACACAATAAAGTTTTTATAAAGCGTTAAAATATATAAAAAAAAAAATAAAAATAAAAAAAAAAAACCTTTAAAGCACTTTTATTTTTAAAGCTATTAATTATAATATTTTTTTATTAAAATAAAGTTATATTAACTTATTTAAAATAAACAAGTAAACTTATATTATAATTTATAAAAAGAAATTTTTTTGCTAAAAAATATAAATTATTTATTTTTTATTAATTATATTAAAGGTTTTTACAATATTTAATTATAATAAAAACGCAGTGTTTTTTTTGCTTATAATTATTTTAATTGTTTTAACCACTAGTTTTATAACTATATTTATAAACTTATACTTTTTATTGTTTATTTAATTGTTTAATAGTAAGCCTTTATTTTTAGCTATTTTTACTATGCGGCAGCATAACTTTTTTTTAAGAATTTTATTTATTATATTAATAAGCACAATTAGTTTTTATTTTTTAGCTATTTTTTTAACTTTTTCTAGCTTGCTTAGTTTAAAGATTATTATTACTTTTGTTTTTTTAAACCTTACTAGATAATATTTTAATAAAAAGCTAGCTGCGCATAATATAGCTATTTTTTTTACTAAAGCAGGTCCGCAAGCTTTAAAAAATTTATTAAGTAATAAGTTTTTTTTTAAAGCTTTTTAAAAAGCTAGCGTTTAAATTAATACTACTATATTTTTCTCGCTTATAAATATATTTATTTTAAATTTTTAATAATTATTATATATTAATTCTTTAGCTAGTATATTAGTTAAGTTTACAAGTAGTGCTAAAAAAAAATATTTTATTAATAAAGTTGTTTTATTTTCGAAAATAACTACGCTTGCCGGTTCATTTTTTATTTTATTTAGCGGTAAAATTGCTGCTACCTTAAGGGCCGGTTTATATATTAATCTAGCTTATTTAGCTAAGCTTTAAAGCATTTTTAAATTTTTCGAGGTTTTCGCAAGTGTTTTTTTTTAACTGCGTTTTTAAGCTTTAACTACCTCGTTAATAAGCGCTTGTTTTTTTTTTTTAAGTTTAAATTATATTATTATAGTTTTTTCGGTTTAAAACTTTTTATAAGCTTGTTTTACTTTTTTTTTTATTTTTTTAACCTTTGTAGATTATTAAACAAATGTTTAATAGTTTTTATTTAATATTTTTTTAAGCGCTGCTTTATTTACTACCTTTACAAGTTGTTTAATTAATCGATCGAAAATTATATTTAACTTACTAGTTATATATAAAATATTTATATTTATAATAATTATTATCGCTTTAGCTGCTGCTTTTTTTTTATTTAACTTTAGCTAGTTTTATTTTTTTACTTTATAACTATAGCTTTTTAAATTTATGTTTATATTAATAATTATTTAAATAACTTTATAATTAAAGCTTAATTATTTAAAGTTTTTTTAATATATTATTACTAGATCGTTAATAGTTTATATTAAATTTATTATTAAGTTTTTTTGCTTTTAATAAGTTTTAATTATTTTATTTTACGGAGTGACTAATATTAAGTCCTAGCTTGCTATAAATTTTAAGAATTTTTTAGCTTTTTAACTCTTGTAACCTTTTAAGTTTTATAAAAAATAATATAAATTAAAGTCTTTTATAAATATATATCGTTTAATTAACCGGCTTTTATTTTTAATAATTTAAATAAAGCTTTATTATTTTTTTTTTTTTTAGTTTAACAAGTAAATTAACTATATAATTATTGCTTAATCTTCGCTATTTATTATTACTCTTGCTTAATTTTCTCTACTTTTTTTATTTAGCGACTTTATTATTATTTTTTTATTTATATATAAAGCGGTTTTTTTTTTGTTTAAATTATTTAATACTTATATTTTTTTAAGCAGTAAATATTGCTGTATTTATTAACTAAAGGTTTTTAAATCGCTAAATAATTAAAGTTATTATTTAATAATATTTTCGCTGCGTTATTTTTAAAGCCTGTTATATTTTAAAAAATAATATTACACTTTATTATATAAATAAAAAAATAGTTTTGCTAGAACTATTTATGCGCTGTTTTTTCGCCGGTAATTTAATATTATTTAATTTAATAAAAGCTAAGGCTAATAATATTTAAATTTTGCTATTTAAGATTATTTTATTAATTACTGCTGATTTTTTTATATTTTAAAAGCTTTTAAGTCGTAAAATATATACTGCTTTTACTTTTTTTTTCTGCTTTGCTTTTTTTTTATATAACTTATTTTACGCAGCATGGTTGCTGTTATAATTAATATATTTTTTTTTAACCCCCGCTTTTTTAACCGGGCATTTATTTTTACTATTTTTATGCTTTAAAACTATATAATAGCCGCACCTAGCATTCTTTAAGCAAAATTTAATTATATGTTTATATTTATAATAATTAAAACATTAAATAACCTTAAGTTTTTTTATAAAAAACTTATAGTTAAATAACTAAACTTTTTATATAAAACTATTATTATATATTATTTTAGCTGTTTATATATTATCGATATAAACTATTATAGCTATAAATTTTGCTTTTTTATTTCTAAGTATTATTTTTTTATATTACGTAATTTTAAAATATTTACTACGTATTATTTTTAGCAAGTTTTCGTTTATATATATTTTATATATTTATTTTATTAAAACGCTTTTTATTATAACTACTATATTTTTGTTTTATAGCTTTACTTTATTACTAAACGCTTTAATAATTTATTTTTTATTATTTACGTTTTTTAAAACCGCGTCTTTAAATATAATAATAATATTGCCGCTATTAAGCTTTTTAGCCGCAACTATATTGCTGCTTATTAAGGCCGTATTTATAGCTTTAATAATATTTATTAGTGTTTTTTTTTTTAGGTTTTTTAATTATTTTTTTATTTTAACCAAGATTTCCCTGGTTTTTTTTGCTAGTATAACTTTATTAATATAACTTAGCTACGTGGCCGCAGCTACTTAGGCCTAACTTTTTATTAAATTTATTATTACGCTTACAGTTAAAGCTTATTTAATTATTTTTTAAATAACTTTATTAAAATTATAGCGTATAATTAACTTGTTAAGGTTTATTTATTTTGCCGCTTTATTAATTATATTAACTTGTTTTTTTAAAAAACGTACTAGCTGCTTTTTTTTCGCGTTTTTTTAAAGAAAAAGTTTTTTTTCCGCTTTATTATTTATTAATAGCTGCAGTATAAGTTTAATTAATTTATCGACTATTTTAAATAAACTTTTATATTTGCTAGCTATATATTTTTTATTAAAGCGCAGCTAGATTACGGTTATATTAGCAATAAGTTATAGTTAGTTTTACGTCGCGTTTTTTATAAATAAGTCGTTAATTATTATTCGCGTGTTATTTGCCTTGTTTATTATCTGCGGCATCAATATAACTTTTTTACTAGGTGTAAATAATGCTCTTAAATTTAATAGTTGTAATTATTTAATAATAGCACTTAAATTTATAAAGTTATAATTAAATTCTTAAAAATTTATTCTTTTTTAATTTTTATTTTATATATATTAATAAAAAACTTTAATTTATATTATTTATTATAAAACTTAAAAAAATATTAAAATAAAAACATAAAAAAAATTTTTAAATTTACGGCAGTATAAAACTTAATACTAAATATTTTTTTTAAAAAAATAATTAAAACTTATAAAAATTAAAAAAATTTAATAATAAATTTAATATAAATATTTAATAACTTAGCTATAATATATTAAAACAATTTAAAATAACTAAAATTTAATTATAAAATTATTTAAATAATAATAAAATTAAAACTAAGCTTAAAAAAATATATTTATAAAATAAAAAAATAAAATTAATTAAAGATTAATAAAAAAAAAACAGCTATAAAAGCAATAATAATTATTATTAAGATTAATATTTTATAAATAATTAATAAATTAAATAAAGTTTTTAATTTATTAATTAAATAGCTAATAAAAATAATAAATAAAATAACGTTTAAAAAAACGTTAAAAAAAAGCTATTAAGCGTTTATTTAATAATTTTTAAAGGTTATAACAGCGAAAAAGCAGGCTAAAAAATTATATAAAAAATTTAAAAGCGAAAAAATTACTATAGCTTAATTAAAACTTAAAAAAAAAAAACAAGCTTTTATTAAAAAAATAATTAAAGTTTAAAAATAAAGCTAAAAAAAAACTTTAGTAAAAACGTTTAAAAATTTAAAATTATTATAAAACTTAATTAAATAAGTTAAATTAACGTATAAACTAGCTTTAAAAATCGCAGCAATTTTATTATTAAATAAATTAAAAAAAAACTTATAGTTATTAATATTTTTTAAAAAAAAATAACTTTATTAATAAAATATTTTTTTTTAGTACTATTAATAAATTTAATTAATATTTTAATTAAAAATTTAATATATAATAGCTATTAACGCTTTAAAATAAATATATTAATTAAAACTAAAAATATAATATTATTAATTTAATTTTTAGTTTTTTAAAAAATACCCGGCGAAAATTTTTTATTTAATAGTTTTTTAAAAACATGCGGGTTAATTTTAGCTAAAAAATTAATAACGCTATATATAACTAGCTTTATATTAAAATATTATTTAGCGAGGTTTCGGCAAGCTAAAGTTATTATTATTTTTAAGCTAAATAAGCTTAAAAAAGTTAAAAAAACTATTAAAAGCTAAAAATTAATCGCGCTTATATATACGGTTAAAAAAGTTTTAAAAAAAAAACTTTATTATTATATAATAAAAGTAGTTAAAAATAAAAGTTTTTTATTTAGCGGTTAAATAAATAATAAAAAAATAAATTAATTAATATAATAATTAAACTAATAATAAAAGTTATTAAAATAATTATTAATAAAAAAAATATAATTATATTATTATAATTTAATATTATAAAAGTTTTTAATATTATTAATAAA
>MU389909.1:0-15384 GCA_022578765.1 Xylaria sp. FL0933
AATATATTTTAATAATATTAAAAATATTATTATATAAAAAAATAAAATTATTATTTTTATTATATATAAATAAAAATATTTATTTTTTAATATTAATTTATATAAAACAATTAATTATTTTATTAAAGTTAATATTATAAAAAAAAGTGGCTTAAAAAAAAGCTAAATATACGCTGCGCTTTTATATTTATTTATTTTATTATCGCCGGTTGCACGCCTTGTTTATTATATATAAAAGCTTAGCATAATTTTATTACTTTAGTCGATATTAATTTTATTAATTTAACTTAGATTAATGCTGTCGATATTAATTTTATTGGTTTTAAAATCGATATTATCGATAATAACTTTATTAATCTTAGGCTATTACGCTAAAAATAATTTATTTTTTATATTTATATAATAATTATAATTTTTTATATTTAGTTATTTTTTTAATTTTATTTTTTAGCTATTAATTTAATTTTATATTTAATTTTTTAAATATATAAAAATAATTATTATATTTAACGCGCATTAAATATAATAATAAAAGTATTTAAAAACTTTTTTTATAAACTAATAATTATTAGTTTTATTATTACTTATAAATTAAAAACCCCTGCGTATACTATATATACTTTATAAGTATATATAAGGTCCGTAATATATATTTTATAAGTTAATTTTTTATATAAAAATACTTACTCCACTTTTAAATATCTTAGCCAATAAAAACGCTAAAAATAAAAAAAAATATGTTTTAAAATTAACATTGTTTAATAATACTAAAAATATTTTTGTTTATTTTATATAAATTCTTTTAGCTTAACTATATTAAGTTAAACAAAAGCGTAAAAAATACCCTTATAAAAATGTTTAACTAATTATAATTAAATAAATAAGTTTAATAAAAATCAAAAAAAATCAAAAAAATATTCTTTAACATATTTAATTTTAAATACTTAGTTTTTTTTATTTTTTTATTTTTTTATTAAGTAAATAACCAGGGTATTAAAAAGTAGATTTTTATTATTACGCTAATTATTTAAACCCTTGTTAAATTTTTCAATAAATTAAAAAAACTTAAGCTGAAATTAAAATTCTATATTTAAATATATTTCTTACTTAAATATTATTTTTTTAATTTTATAATATTTTTTATTATTTATATAACAAGGGGGTAAAAAGTTAACAAGGGTATTTTTTAAGCAAATATTTCTTACGTTTTTAAATTAAAATTTCTCTAGTAAAGGATTTTTATAAAAAATTAAAAAAATTAGTTTTCGTATATTTAATACCTAAAGATCCTAAAACATATTTTCTTCAATTTTTATAGCACTAGGTTATAAAGATATAAAATATAACGTAAGTATATTCTATATAAAACTAGGTGCGGGGTACTTCTAGGTAGGTGGCCCGCTCGCTTAGATGGCCCGCTCGCTTATAAACCACGTTATATTATTAATTATTTATTTATTATAACGTCACACACGGGTTAATATCGCACACGGGTTAATGTCGCACTTTTTATTAATTTTTTAACTTTTTATTTTATTTATATATTATTTTACTATAATATAATAATTAAAAAATCTAAAAAAACTAATTTATAGCTAACGATTTAAGCTAAAAAACGCGACTTTAAACTTTTTTTTTATAAGCTTATTTATATTTATAACGTTTACGCTTATATTTTTAAATAAAAAATTAATAACAACATGTTTTATTATATTATAAATATAATAAAATAAAAATTAATAATATTTAAAAAAAATATTATTATTAAACGTATTTTTAAATTAAATATATAAACGTTTTTACTTTAGTTTTATTATATTAAAAAAATAATTAATATTTTTTTATATAAACGCAACGCGTTAAAAATTAACGTTAATTAAGTTTTAATTTTTATATAATAATAATTTAATTTTTAAACGTATTATAACCGCTAAATTAATTATTAATAAACTTTTAATAAAAATTTTATAAATTATTATAAATAATTTAAACTTATAAAAAATATAATTAAAAAATTTAATATATTAAATAAAAATATTTATAATTTTAATAAAATAAAGTTTTTAATAAATAAAATAATTACTAAAATAATTATTATAAGCTTTAAAAAACGTAAGCGTTTTAAGCAAGCTAAGCTTAAAAATAAAAAATAAATTATTATAAACTAAGTTATTAATTTTTAAAGTTAAATAATATTACCGTATATTATTTTATTTTTAAATTAAATTATAAACTTTTTAAATAATAATTAAACTAATAATAATATAAACATTAGCTAAATAAAATATTTTAATAATTATATTTAAAGTTAAATTTAAAATATTTATTATTTTTTAATTTTAAATAATTATAAAAACTATTATTTAATAAAATTTAAAAATTATTATATAGTTAATAATATTATTATATTTTATATATTTATTTATTTATTATATAAGCTTTAATTTTTTAATTTAATTTTTTTTAATATTTTAAAATAACGTTATTATTACGACGTTACACTAGCAATATTAAATAATAAATACTAAAAACATATATTAATATTAAAGTAAAAAAATAAAACTAGTTTAAGTGATCTAGCTTAAAGTCGTAACTTAAATATAATAATTATTATAAAATACTATAACTTTAGTTTATTTATTATATAAGTTATATTATTAGCTACATTATTAATTATATAATTATTATTTTATATATTTTATAGCACTTATATAAACAATAAACCGTAATTACTTCTTTAAAAGTTATGTTTATATATAAATTTAATATAAATTAAACTTTTTTAAAAATATTAATTATTTTATTTATAAAATTTAACGTATTTTTTATAAAATAATAGCTTATAATTAATTATTAAATAGTTTTTAATTTTATAACGCTTATATTTGCCGCGTTTTTTTTGTTTAAAACGTTTTACTTTAATAAAATTAATAATTATACGTTTATTAAAAGTTTAAATTATCGCGACATTAATAAAGTTAATTATAACCGTATTTATATTAATTATATTAAAAGCGCTTAATTTTATAAGCGTAGTATTTTTAATATTATTAATATTTATATATTAAAGCTTATATTTATTTTTAAACTAAAATAATAGCTTAATAAAGTTATTATAATTATTTAATATAGTTTTACGGTTATTTAATTTAATTTATAACTTTATTAATAAAGTTAAATATAAGTTTTAAATATATAAAAAATCAAGCTATTATATAATATTTATGTTTTAATAATTTTTTTTTTAAATAATAAAAAAAGTGTATATTAAATTAATATTTTTAAGCTAAAGTGCTTTAAAATAATAAAACGCGCGTATAATTTTATTAAAATTATAATAAATTTATTATATTTTATTATTAATTAACTTATTATATTATTTTTAAGCAGCGCGGTTTTTTTATAAATAATTATTTATAAATAAAACTATATAAAAGCCGGGTAAAAATTTTATATATTATATTTTTTTTGCTTTAATTATTTTTTAATTATATATAAACTAGTTTTTATTAATTAGCTAGCTATAAAAAATAAAATAAAATAAAAAAAATAAAATTAATAAATTTTTTTTTTAAAAACTATTATATTTTTTAGTTTTAAAAAAAAGCTAAAAAAGCTTTTTTTTAATTATAAAAAACTTTTAGCAAGGTTTTTTTAATTTTACTATAAGTTTTTTATTTTTTTATTTTTTTATTTTTTTTTTAGCGCTTTTTATTTAAGCTACTTTATTATATATAATAATTTTATTAATATTTATTAATAATTTTATAATAATTTTTATAAATATAAGTTTTTTAGTAATTATATATAAATTTTTATTATAAAATAACGTTTTATTTTTTAGTTTTTTAAATAAAGTTTTTTTTTTTTTTAAAAGCTTATATTTAAATATTATATATTATAGCGTTTTTTTATTTTTTGCGCACTTATAAAAAAAAGTTAAAAAGTTTAATATTTTTTTTTTATATAAAAAAACTTTAAAATTAATTTTTTCGGTTTATATTTAAATTATTATTGCTGCTTTATATTTTAATAAACTTTAATATTTTTTAAAAATATTATTTTTATTTAATTTTTGCTTAATTAAAATTAAATAGTTATACTTTATTTTAATATATTTTTATTAGTTTTTTTATTTTTTTTAAAAATTTTTTTTTAGCTTATATTTTTTTAATTATTTTTTTTATTAATAGTTTATTTTTTTATTTTAGTTTTTTTTTTTAAAATATTTTTTATTTTTTAAAAGCTTATTTTTAATTTACGTTTTATTTTTTTTTTTTTAATAGCGCGTAATAACGCTATTATTTTATTAATAGTTTAACTAATAATTTTTTTATATATTATATTATATATTCTGCTTTTATTAGCCGTAGTTTTATTATTAAAATATAAATTAATTAATAAAACTTTTATTTTAGTTTTTAAATATTTTATTAAAATAGCTTTAAAAATTTTTATTATTTTTTTTAAGCATTAATTTTAAGTTGCTTTAAGAGCGCCGGCTATTTTTTACGCTTTATTTTTTTTAGTTAGCTTATATTAAATTATAGCGCTATAAAATAAAATATTTTTAATTATTATTGCGTAAATTTATTTTGCTTTAATTATACTGCTGTTTTAAATAAAGCTTTATAATTTAATTATTACGTATAATTAAATATTTAGCTTTTTTTTAAATTTTATTAAATATTTTTTTTATTTTATATTTTTATAAAATTAAACTTTTAAAAACTTTATATTATTTATTAAATAAACTATAATACTTAATAAATAAATTATTTAAATAAAAATTATTTTATTATTAAAAAAATATATTAGTTTATTTTTTTATAATATAAATTTTATATTATATTTTATAGCTTAACTTTTATAAGTTTTTTATATTATTTTTAATATTTTATAATTTTGTTTTATTTTTAAATTAATTATTAATAAATTAATATTATTAATAAAGCTAGCTATTATTAGCTTTAAATATATTATTAAATTATTATATAATATTAAAATATATAATAAAAAAAATAAAAATAATAATAATAATTTTTATAGCACGCTTATTTTTAATATAATAAGCAATAATATTATTTTATTAAATATAAAAAAATAAATTTAAATAATAATTTAAAAAAAATAGTTTTTTTATTATAAAATATATATTAGTTTTTTTTTATTAATAATATTAAAAGCTTTTATAATATTAAATTATAGTAATATAGCTATATTTTTTTTATTAATAATTATTTTAATAATTTTTATTATTAATTTAATTATTATATTAATTGATTTATTTTTTTTATTATTTATTTAATTATTAAATAAAAAGTTTTTATTTTCGGCTATTTTTATTATATAATAATAAAGCTTTTTTTTTAAAACTTTTTTAATTATATATATAAACGCGATTAATCTTTAGCTTTTAATAATTTTTTTAATTTTTTTAAGTTTATTTAGCTTAAAAATAATAATAATTTTAATTTATTAAAACCTCGCTAAATAATATTTTAATATAAAGCTAGCTATATATAATATTATTAATTTTTTAATTAAAGCTAGTTTATATATTTTTAAAAAATTATTAAATAAAAAATTTTCGCTAAATATTTTTTAAAAAACTAAAAATTAAATTAATAATATTATATTTTTAGTTTTAATTAATATATTTATTTTAAAATATTAATAGCTATTATATATTAAATTTTTAATTAAAATATTAATTAAATTTGCTAATAATATTAAAAAAAAATATTTTATTAATAAAATTATTTTTTTTTAAAAATATTAATAACCGTAAATTTTTTTTTTAATTTATTTAATAATAAAATTATTATAATTTTTAAAGCTAGTTTATATATTAATTTAGCTTATTTAACTAAATTTTATATTAATTTTAAATTTTTAAATATTTTTATTAAAGTTTTTTTTTAGTTTTATTTTTAAGCTTTAATTATTTTTTTAGTAAAAGTTTATTTTTTTTTTTTAAGTTTTAATTAAGCTATAATAATTTTTTTGCTTTTAAATTTTTTATATAATTTTTTAGCTTGTTTTTTTATTATTATAACCTTTAAAAATTATTAAATAAATATTTAATAATTTTTTTTTAATATTTTTTTAAGCGTTATTTTATTTATTATTTTTATTAGCTATTTAATTAATAAATTAAAAACTTTATTTAATTTATTAACTATTTATAAAATATTAATTTTAATAATAATTATTATTACTTTTATAGCTATTTTTTTTTTATTAATTTTTAACTAGTTTTATTTTTTTATTTTATAAATATATTTTTTTAAGTTTAATTTTAATTTTATTATTATTTAAATAATTTTATAATTAAATTTTAATTATTTTAAGTTGCTTTAATATATTATAGCTAAATTATTAAATATTTATATTAAATTTATTATTAAATTTTTTTAGCTTTTATAAATTTTAATTATTTTTTTAAAAAAAATATTTAATATTAAATTTTATATTATTATAAATTTAAAAAACTTTTTTACGCTTTTACTTTAACGTTTTTTTAAATTTTATAATAAATAATATAAATTAAAATTTTTTATTAATATATATTTATTTATTAATTTATTTTTATTTTTAATAATTTAAAATAAACTATATTATTTTAATTTATTTTAATTAAATAAATAAATTAATTATATAGTTATTATTAAATTATTTTTATTTATTATTGCGCACGCTTAGTTTTTTTTAAAGTTTTATTTTAATATTTTTACTATAATTTTTTTATTTATATATAATATAATTTTTTCGGCTAATTATATTAAATAATATTTGCAGGTTTTTAAATAATAAATATTATTATATTTATTAACTAAAAGTTTTTATATTATTAAATAATTAAAATTATTTTTTTATAGCGCTTTTATTGCGTTATTTTTTAATTTTGCGATATTTTAAAATATAATATTATAAATTATTATATAAATAAAAAAATATTTTTGCTTGCGCTATTAATTTATTGCTTTTTTGCCGAAGATTTTATATTATTAAACTTTATAAAAACTAAAGCTAAAAATATTAATATTTTATTATTTAAAGCTATTTTATTAATAGCTGCTAATTTTTTTATATTTTAAAAGCTTTTAAGTCGTAATATATATATAATTTTTATTTTTTTTTTATTTTATTTTTTTTTTATATAATTTATTTTATGCTATATAATTGCTATTATAATTTATATATATTTTTTTTAGCTTTTATTTTTTTTATAAAATATTTTTTTTTATTTTTTTAATACTTAAAAATAATATAATACTTATATTTAACGTTTTTTAAGCAAAATTTTATAATATATTTAAATTTATAATAATTATAGCATTATATAACCTTTAGTTTTTTTATAAAAAATTTATAATTAAACAGCTATATTTTTTATATTAAATTATTATTATAAATAATTTTAACTGCCGCAAAATTATTTAAATATATTATAATAAAAATAAATTTTATTTTTATATTTTTTAGCACTATTTTTTTATATTATATAATTTTTAAATATTTATTATATAATAGCTATAATAATATTTTATTAAAATATATTTTTTAAATTTGCTTTATAAATACTTTTTTAATTATTATTATAATTTTTTTACTTTATATTTTCGCGTTTTTTTTAAAAACTTTAATAATTTATTTTTTATTATTAACTTTTTTAAACATTATATTTTTAAATATAATTATAATATCATTACTTTATAACTTTTTAATTATTATTATATTATTTTTAATTAAAGCTATATTTATAACTTTAATTATATTTACTAGCGTTTTTTTTTTAAATTATTTAATTAATTATTTATTTTAATTAAAATTTTTTTATTATTTTTTGCAGGCCTAGCTTTATTAATATAATTTAATTATATAGCTGCTATTATTTACGTTTAACTTTTAATTAAATTTATTATTATTAATATAAACACTTATTTAAAAATTTTTTATAAAACTTTATTTAAGTTATAATATATAAATAATCGGTTTTTTTTATTATTTTTTATTTTTTTAGCTGTTTATTTTTCGTTAATTAATTTTGCGGCAATTGCCGCACGTTTTTTTTTAATTTATTTCGCGTAAATATTTTAAATTATATATAATAGCTACGTTTTTTTTACGTTTTTTTAAAAAAAAAATCTTTTTTTTATTTTATTATTTAATATTAGCCGTAATATAAGTTTTAATACTTTATTTACAGTATTTTTTAAACCTGCGAGCTTTTTAATAGTGCAATTTTTATAAAAACGCTGCTAAATCGTAGTTATATTAATAATAAGTTTTAATTACGCGTTTATTATATTTTCGATAAATAAATCGTTTATTACTATTAATAAAATTCTTGCGTTATTTATTATTTATAGTATAAATATAACTTTTTTACTAGATATAATTTTTTTTTTTAAATTTAATAATTATAATTATTTAATGCTATTTTATAAGCTTATAAAGTTATAAATAAATTTTTTAAAAGCTTTTTTATTTTTTTTATAAATTTATTATAAAGCTTTTATAATTTTTATAAAGTTTTATTAATTAAGTTTATTATTAAATAATAATAAACATATAATTTATTATATTTTTTATTTAAGCTTTTTATATATATAAATAAACTTAGTTTTATTTAAATTAATTATTTCGTTATTAATATATAATTTATTTTTTAAAAAAAACAATTAAATTTTAAACTCGGCTAGCCTTAAAAAAAAATAAATTAAATAATATAAGTTAAAGCCTACAAAAAATAAAAGCTATTATATTAATATTTTAAGTAATATATAGTTTTACTAGTTTACGCGCGTAGTTAACTTTTATTTTATTAAGCCGGGCGTTAAAAATAATAATAAAGCTATTATAAAAATATTATACGGCTGCTTAAATTAAAGCTTAAACTTAACTTGCGCTAAAAAATTAATTAATTATAATTATATATATTAAAATATATTAAATAATAAATAATATATAAAAAATAAAAATATTTATATAAAAAAATATAAAAAAAAAATATAAGTGTTTAATAAAAAAAAACTATATAAAGCTTAAAAAAAAACGTAGTTTATAAAAAAAAACGAAAGGTTTAATTAATGTTAATTTACCGCAAAATATATTTAAAATAAAAATATATATAAATATAGCTTAAATTTATTATACTCGAGCTAATAGCACGTTTAATTAGCTACGTTAATATATATTAGCCGCGTAATTTATAAAAAAAAATTATTAAAAAAAAAAAGTTAACCTATAAAAAAAAATTAAAAAAAAACTTTAAATAAATCAAGAAATACTTATAATTTATATATAAAAAAACTATATAAAAAATATTTATTGTTTTTAATTAAATTAATATATAAAAAATAACTTTAAAGCTTTTTTAAAAACTTTAATATTATTATAATATTATATTAATAATATTAAACAATAAATATTAAAAATATATATTAATATTAAAATAAAAAAATAAAGCTAGTTTAAGTAATTTAATTTAAAGTTATAACTTAAATATAGTAGTTATTATAAAATATTATAGCTTTAATTTATTTATTATATAAGCCACATTATTAATTATACCATTAGCTATATAATTATTATTTTATACACTTTACGGCACTTATATAAATAGTGAGCTATAATTATTATAATTAATATATTAAAAGTTTAATTTAACGCTATTAAACTTATATTAAAAAATAAAATTTTTTTATAAGCTTTACGTAAATATTTATATATATATTATTTAAATAAAATATTTAATTAAGTTTTAAAGTAATTAAAATTATATTTTTAAATATAAATAAAGTTATATTTGCGTTAAATATTTATAAAATAAAAAAAATATTTTTTTAAGCTTTAAATTATTATTTTAATCTTAGGTTTTAAAAATATTTATTATTATATTAAAAATTAAACAATAATTATTTTTTATTAAAACTAAAATTAAAAATTATTTTATAAGCTTGCTAACTAAAATTTTAAATTTTATTAACTTAATTATAAAAACTACGCAGAAATTAATATATAAAAATATTTTTTTACGTTAAAAAAATAAATAATTTCGTAAAATTAATTATATTTTAAATAAACGTCGTAAAATAAAAAATAAATAATTATAAAATAAAAGACTTTTTATTATAACCGACGCTTAAGTTTTATAAAAATTTAAAAATAATAAAATAATTAAATTAAATAATAAAGCTAAAAATAATCGTTTAATAAAAAAAATATAAATAAATCGACAATGCTATAATATTTATAATAAGCCCGAATATAATATGCTAAATTATTAAATAAAAATAAAAATATTTAATAAAAAAAATTTAAATTAATTTAATTAATTTATATATATAATAGTCGAGTTATTTAAGTTCGCGTATAAAAAGTGTTAAAAAGTGCGACATTAACTTATATATAATATTAACCCGTGTATAACGTTAACTAATATTAAATATTTAATTATTTAAAAAGCTAATATTTTAATATTAATGTTTAAAATAATAAATTTTTTAAAGAATAATAAATAATAAAATATATATACCGCGTAAATTAATAAAATAAATTATTATTAATTATTTTTTATTATTAAGCTATATTAATCTACGCTTTTTATATTAATTAATATATATAATAATTATATATAAATAAATTTAATTTATTATAAAACTAGTTTTATTAAAATTTTAAATATTAATATTATTAATATTATATTATAATTTTATACGTAAATAACGCTTAAATTACACGCTAATTATTTTTAAATTTTCGTATAAAGCTTTTTAATAATTATAAAAGCGCGTATATTATATTTTAAGCTTTAAATAATAATTAATAAAATTATAAGCTTAATATTTATTAATTAAGCTCGCGTTATATAAATCGCGCAAATAATTAGTTATAATTTTAATATTAGCGTAAGCCGGCAAAAATTCTCGGTTATTTAAATTAAAAATATATTTAAAAAGCATATTTTTTTTAATTAAATTAAGATTATATATATTAGCGCAAATATTAAGTTTAATAATATATTTTTTTATTTTAATATATAATATTAAAAACAAGATATTATATAATTTAAAAACACGTTAAATATTAATTTTTTTAAACAATTAAATATTTTAAAAAGCTAGTTAAATATCGGCTTTACTAGTTTTTAAAAATATTATTGCGTTAAAAAACTATAACGCGATAAAATAAAAAAAACACGTTTTAATAAAAAATAATCTGCTCGCTTAAATAATTTACTTGTTTAAATAATTTGCTCGCTTATAATTTACGTTATATAAATTATAAAAACGTTTTAAAATAAATATAAAAAATTATATATTAAACTTAATTTTTATAATTAAAACTAAGTTTATTTTTTTTTTTTTTTAGTTTTTATTAAAGTAAAACTTATAAAAAAAACTTTTAAAAAGTTTTTTTTATTAAAAGTTTAATAATTTAAAAAAGTCTCGGTTTTTTATTATAAAAGTTTTTTAAATTTTTTGTTTTTATTTCGCTTAAAGCTTTATAAGCTATAAATAATTATAAATAAAATAGTTTTATTTTTTATATTTAAAACATATTTTTTTTTAAAAAATTTATTATTTATTTTTAATATAAGTAAATTTTAAAGTTATTTTTTTAAAGATTTTTAAAGTTTTTAATTTTAATTAAAAATATTTTTATTTTTTAAAGCTAATAATTAATTTTAATTTTTAAATTACCGAAAACTTTTAATGCAATTAATATTAAATCGATTATAATTAATATTATATTAGTTTTATTTTTATTATTGATTTTTTTTACGGCTTTAATTATAAAATTGTTTTAATTTTTAATTAAAATTATTTCGGTTTTATTTTAATATATTTTTATTTTTACGATAACTTATAAATTTAAAATAAAATAATATACATTTTTAATATTTTTACGTTATATTTATTATATTAACTTTTATAATAAATTAAAAATTATAAAAATTTATAATTTTATATTATAAAAGTTTAAATAATTTTTAATAAAAAATTATAGTTTTATCGCGGTTAAATTATTATATATTTTAGTTTTCGATTTAAATTAAATATTAATATTAATATTTAAAAAAATAAATTATTTAATTATAATTTTAATTTATTAAATAAATATTTTTTAATTAAACTTATATTATTTACGTTATAATTAAAGTTTTTTTTATAATAAAATTTTATATTAATTTTTATAATTTTAGTTTATTTTATTAATTATATAATTAATTTTAATAATATTATATTTAAACTTACGGTTAAAAATATAATATATAAATTTAAGTTTTTTTATTTATTTAATTTATTTATTATAAATAACGTTTATATTAAATATAAAATAATTAAAAAAAAATTAACTAAGATTAATATTATTAATATAACGTTTATAATAATAGTTTAAATTATAATTAAAACTATTATAATATAAATTATTATATAATAAAAATAAAGTTAAATTATTAAATAAAAGTTTTTATCGACTTTTTCGGTTTTAATAATTATATAAAATTGAGTTTAAACTATTATTATTATTATTAAAGTTTATTAAAGTTTTTTATTTTTTTCGAATTAATATTATTTTTATTTTATTTTTAATATATTAACGATTTAAGTTAATTTTATTTTTTTAATTAATTTTAAAAATTTTTAATTTATTTTATAAATTTAATATTTTAAGTTTATAATATTATAAGCTTTATAGTTTTATAAAAATATAATAATTATATTTTTTTTTATATATAATTTAGCTTTAAATTATTTAATTATAAAAATATATATATATATTAAAACTTTTAAATAATATATAATTTATAACTTAATATAACTTATATTTTTAATTAAAAAATATATAATTATTATTATATATAATAATTGTTTTATTATAATAATTTTTGCTATATAAAATTTATAGCTTTAAATTATTAATACGCCTAGGTTTTATAGCTATATAGCCGAAATATAACTTTATATATTTACGATATATATTATTTATAAGTTTAAAAAACTTGTTTATTAATTAAACCACAAGGTTTTATATTTTTAACAATTAAAGTTTAAAATAACTTTAATATATAATTAAACGCTTAATAATTTAAATATGCGACGCTTAATAGTTTAGTTTATTTTAAAAACTTAAGAGCTAAAAAATATTATTATTATAAGCCGCGCTATACACTTAAAACAATAAACTAAAAAATTTAATAATATCCCTTGTTTTTTAAAATATTTAATGCAGTTATATATATATATAACCTTATAACTATATATTTTTTATAAGCTTTATAAGCTTTATAAACTTTATAGCTTTATAAAAATATAATATATAAAAACTAAAAGTTATTAATTTTAATTTTAATAATATAAAATTTAATATTATTTTTTATAAAATTAAAACTATATTTTAAATAATAAATGTTTTATTTTTTATAAAATAAAGCTTTATAATTATTTCGGCTATATTTTAGTTTTACGTTTAATTTTTTAAAGTAAGTTATATTTCGAGTATTTAAGCGTTATATTATTATTGCTGCTTATATTATAAATAACCGTTAAAAAAAACTTTGAAATTATTATAATAAAAAGTTTACTAATTAAATATAATATATTTAAATAAAATTTTATATAATAAAAATAAATATTATATAAAACTAAAGCTTAAAAAAAAATAGCTATAAATTATATTCGAGATAAATATATTAATATATAATTATATAATTATATAAATATAAAAAATAAGCTGTTTTTAGCGCAATAGTTTAAAATTAATAAAATTGCTGTCGATAATATTAATTTTAAAACTAATAAAATTAATATTAATAACATCGATTTAAGTTAAATTAATAAAATTAATATTAATTAAAGCGATAAAGTTATATTAAACTTTTATATATAATAAATAAAGTATATAACCGGCGATAATAAAATAAATAAATATAAAAAACGTAGCGCGCGCTTAGCTTTTTTTAAGCTATTTTTTTTTATAACATGTTGCTTAAATTTTTTAAATTATTATAAAAACTTATTTTTAATATTTTTAAACTTTATAATAATATTTTTAATTAATATTAAACACTATATTTATAAAATAAACTTTTTTTTTATTTATAAATATAATATAAAAATAATTATTTATATTAACGTTAAAATTATATAATTATTATTTTTTTATAATAATTTATTAAATTTATAATTAAAAAATTATAAATATTATATTATTTTCGAATTTTAATGCTTTAACTGCTTAATTAAACATTTACTTAAAAATATATTTATATATAATATTAAGTTTATTATAAAAAAAATAATCAAAAAAAAACTTTTAAGTTAAAAACGTCGGCTTGTTTATATTTTATATATTTAATTAACTTAGCGTAAATATAAACTTTTAAATTATTATTTTTTTATTTAAAACAATTAATTTTTTTAAGCGTAAACTAATTAACTACGTATATATTATTTAATTATTATATAAAAAATAAGTGTTTATATATTATATAAACTTATAAATAAATAAAGCATAAAATAATAAATAAGTTATTAAAAATATAATTAAAAATAAAATAAATATTATTAATTAATATTTTAATATACGAAAATATTTTTTTTAATAAACTTAAATTAATTATTTTATTTAAATAATAAAATAAAAAATATAACTTGCTGCTTTTTTTTTAAAGTTTAAATAATAAAAAATATTACTAAATAAAATTTATATAATTAAATTACTTTTTAATTAATTAAAGCTTAGTTTAAGATTATAAGCTTGCTATTATTATTTATTAAAAAGTTTTTAATTAAATTAAATTTTATAAATATATTTAATATATAAATAATATAATAATATTTATATTTTTATATATTTTGCTAGTATAAATTAAAAAATAAAATAGTTAATATTAAAGCTAAAAATTTATTTTTTAATATTAATCGTTAAACTTTTTAAAATAAAGTAATAAAGCTAAAATAATTATTTAAAAGTTTATTTTTTATTATTAAATCGAAAATATAAATTTATTAACTATTAATATTATATATTATAATAAATTAATAATTATTAAATTTAGTAGACTTTAATATTAGCTATATATTTTTAATAATAATAAAATAAATTTTAATAAATATATTTTTAAAAAAATAATTATTAAATTTTTTAAACTAGTTTACGTTAATTAATTTATAAATAAAAATATAAACAAAAAAAGTTTTAAATATTATTTTAAAGTTAAATTTATAAATAATTATTATAATATTTTTAAATTTATAATAGTTTTTAAATTTAGCCGATATATAATTTTTATATTAATTTAATATTAATATATAATATATATTAATATATAATAACTTAATATATTTATTAAAATATTTTATTTATTTT
>MU389910.1:0-15324 GCA_022578765.1 Xylaria sp. FL0933
AATAATAATTTTTTAATATTTAAATATTTAAAATATAATATAATATTATAAATATATTATATAGTTTATAAATATTATTTATATTTATAAAATAAATTAAAAAATATTTAATTTTTTAAATAAATAATTTTTATAAAATATAAATTAATTATTTGAGAAAAAGTCTCTTAGGGTGCAACTGTTCAATTCAAAGATGTAGAAGAAAAGGTTAGATCTCTGCTGGCCAGGGCCAGCAGGATTACTTTTATTCTCTATTATGACAGCTGCGTGGCAGGTGGCAGGGCCGGCAGGCCTGCCACAGGGGCATGTGGCCCGTGCAAGCTTTTGGCCTGACAGTCCCTATGCGGCCCTGTGTTAAGTGCTGGGCAACTGAAAAGAGTCGCACTGCCCTCAGTGCCACCCACGCTGCCCTATGTAACTATTTATTTATTTACGTGCGCTTTTGAGCTATTTATTGTATATATTATTTGAGATGCTTCTTAAATTAATTCGCTTTTTGTGGGCGCCCTCGGCCTCTTTTTAAAGGTTTATTAACTTTTTTAGTTACATCGGGTCTCTCTCTTTTGCGTTGCTAGTATTTTTTAATTAGTTTAGCACTTTCTGCTAGCTTCTTTTTTGTTATCTATTGGTTGTACTTATGTCCTTATCTTTTCTATTTGATTAAGTAATTGAATTCGTTTTTTTTTCGATTTGGACGATGGTTTAGCACGATATTTACCTCGTAGATGTCTTTCTTACTATCGTTATCGATTTCGACTGGTCCTGGAGGAGGAACAGCGCGTTTAAAAGGATTATTTCTATCCGGTGTAGGACGTAGGTGTTTAACAGAGATGACAGGATGGATGTGATACTCAGGTGGAAAGTTAAGTTTGTAAGCTAAGGATCCTACTCGTCGCTTGACGGTCCACGGGCCTGAACGTTGTTGGGAATATTTTTTGGAGGGCTTTCCAGGCAGGTAATATCTAGTGTGTAGTCGCAAATACATCTTGTCACCTGGCTTAAATTCGAGATAACGATGTTTAGCGTCGTAGTATCGCTTGTTGCGTGCGGCAGCAAAGTCTATGGCTAAACGGGCGTCTCTGCGTAAGTGTTCGCGAAAGAATCTTATGTCTTTGAATCGTTTAGTGTTTGCGTTAGTTAGTACTTCTAGTGCACCAGGAAGCTTAAAGCTAAATAGTTGCTTATGAGGGGTAGATTGAATAGCCTTTGAATACGCGGCGTTGAGGTTCTATTGCAAAGAGGGTATGATATCAAGCTAACTTGTGTTTGGATGCATGAAGTAATAATAACGCAGTGTAATTTTAACAGTCTGATTTTTTCTCTTAGAGAGTCTGTTAGCCTGTGGGTGATAGGCTGTTGTCATTAATAGTCGTGTACCAAGGCCCTTCTAAATACCTGACTATACTTGTGAAGTGAACTTCCGATCGCGGTCGGAGATAATACTTTTCGGTATTTCCTAGTCAGACAGCAACAGCTGTTTAATTAATGCTGTACCCTATTTTTCAGCTGTGTATCTATCGTTGCTAGGAACAAGCAAACTTCTCTTGAAGATAGGGCAGAATATAGTTATCAGCTGGTTATAATACGAGTAGTATGCTTTTTTGCCGCTTAATTGCCACGGAGTACCTTCTGACTTTACTTTTGGCAGAGCAAGAATAAAATTAATGGCAATGTTGCGTATTGGTAATGAGTACTCGGGACCTGGGTTCCGGGGCAAAAGGCTTCCTACTGGTAGCTGTTTGTTTGTTTTGTTTAATTTACAACTATGACAATGCTTAATATATTGCTTGACCAAGTATGTCTTGCGGTAGATTTAATAAGGTTCTAACTCTTGTAGTATGCGCTGTGCGCCGAAGTAATGCTTATTATTATGTGCGATTAACAATATCTTTTTAATTATCTCATGCAGAATATAAAAACAACGTATGCTATTATACGTGTTGTATACCAATCTGTCCCTCAGCTTAAAAGGATGGCCGGGCTTCGAAAAGGTGTCAACGACCTCGTTGTCTCCTCGTATGTCTCTCAAAATGTTAGCAAACTTTGGATCCTTTTTATATGCGGTCTTAAATTGCGAGAGCAATTTGTCGTCTATTACGGCCTCAATAGTATGCCAAATCACATCTAGAGTGGCTAGTTCATCGTTTCGTTCCAACCTCCCATTTTCGTCAAGGAGGTCGGTTACTGTCTTCAGGCGGCTCAGTGCGTCTGGTACTAAATTTAAACGCCCTGGAATGTGATAGACTTGCAGCCCGTATTGTGATAGATAGACTGATGAGTTGATCAATCGAATATTCGCTCTATCTGTAGCGGAGGTGTCGAGTCTTGTCTGCTCTACTATCCCTTTAGTCGCCGAGTGATCAGTCAGAACCACCACTTCTTTGCTTGAGCCTATCATTGTTCTCAGCTTCTTTGCCGCCCATACGAGACACGCCACTTCCAATTCTGATGGTCCGTATCTCACTTCGCTCTTTGCCACACATTTGCTCAGGTACATGATTGGCTGGACTGAGGTGGCTGGTATCTGATCGCCGGGTCTCCATGTCGCATCCTGCAAATGGAACACCATCACCCCAAAGCCACGCTCGATGGATCCATCCAGCTGAATGAATAGTGTGCGTTCAGGGTCGTGATGGTACAAGGTTTTCTCATTGCATATGGCGTCCTGTACTGCATTGAAGGAGGCTTCCTCTGCCGGTGTCGGCTCATAGTACTTCCTTTCACAGTATGCCTTGCGCTTGCTTACGTTCCCAGCCACCACCTTGCCTTCCTCCCTGCCTTCGGCTAGCAATGCTGTTTTTCTTTTTTGCAGGGGTTCTACCAATTTGGCGAAGTAAGGGATTGATTTCCTCAGAAAGCTACTCGCGCCTATGTACTTTTCGAGCGCTTTCAATTGCTTTGGGAATTTCAGAGTGCGGAATGCTTCCAGTCTTTCGGCGGTTGTTGTAAGACCGAGACCGTCCACTCGAAATCCCAGTAGTTCAACTGAGGGATATCCAATGAATGATTTTTTAGGAGACATGGATATACCCTTTTTCTCGAACAGTCCGAAGATTTCATGTAGATGTTTCTTATGCTCCTCGGCTGTGTCTGAGAAAATCACAATGTCATCTATGAAAGCCTTGCAAAAATGATCATGGTTTCGCAGCAGTCTGTCCATGTATCTTTGGACATACGCAGGACTATTCCGAAATCCCATCAGTGCCACTGTTGAACGCTCGAGTCCTCTCGGGCTCACCACTGTAAATCGATCTCTGTAATCTGGATGTACTCCAAATTGATGAAAAAATCCAGTCGCATCGACCACAGTAATGAACTTCTTTCCTCTCAAGGCACCTATCACAGTCGCTTGCAAAGGTAGCGGATAGTTATCAGGGATCGCAACCTTGTTGAGAGCTCTGAGATCAACTACCACTCGTCCTTTGTCTTCGCCATGTACCTTTCGCCAGACCACGAACAAGGGGTGTGCAAAGGGTGTGGGTTCATCCACCCACTCCATGCGACCTTTCTCATGCAATGCGTCGTATGTCTTGTTTAGTAGGTCGAGATCTTTGCGGCTGAGTGGATAGGATCGACTACCCATCTTGGCATTTTGCCAACCTTCTACCAGAGGCACTTTCATCTGTTGGTCCTCAGGCACGTCGATCACTCCCTTGTCGGTCCATATGTCATATTTTGCCACTATGTCAGTGAATTCATCTGCGAGGGACGATATTTCGCTGTACACATGCACGCCTTCTTTCGTTAGACGTTCTGGCAAATCTTCAGGTTTCTTGATTCCAAGCGTTGCATGGATAGACATCTTTGGCTTAGGCGGTTCCTCTGGGACTGGGATGTCTGGATTGATCCCATCGATACTCTCTGTCGGTTTCTCATCGTCGCTTTCCCCTGTCACATTGTACACCTTTTCACTCAGAGGTGCGACCGACACTTCACCGCTTCCCGCATCAGTTCTGTCACTTTTGCGCTTTGTATCGCCTTCTGGAACTGTTTCGGTCGCTACTGCAGTTGTGACTGGTGTCATATTGAATTCCGCATTAACGGGGATCATCGGAGGTGAGTCATCAACTCTTGGCGTCGCCGAGTCTGGGGTCTCGCCAAACATCGTACCCCCTGTTGCAGCCGCTAATGCGAGGGTCTTCATGGCTCCATTCCAACTGGTGGACAGGAATCCTTCATCCTTATTCTCGCCAATAGTGCCCAGTTTCGTACCTTTGTGAATTGTGATAGCTCCCTTCGAAGCATTCTTCATTGGTACCACATGCGGTGTCTTTGCGTTGAGCACAGTGTTCATTGCGCTGCTGCCTGTGGCCATGAAACAGAAGTTGCGATCGGTCGGCAACGGTTTATAATCAACCTGCACGTACGCTGATTCTCCCTTCTGAAGTGTCACGTCTTTCTTGAGAGACACTTTGCGTACACACTCATGGCTGCGGCATTGAGCTTCAAATCCGATCTTGAAGTCATCAAGCTTCGTGAAGATGATGGTGCGGTCAGAATACCGAATTGTCGCTTCATGAGGCAGCAAGAAATCATTGCCTATCAAAAGCTTGGGTTCCAACTCATCATCTACTACCCATCCTTCCTTGATGAACTTGTAGATCTTGGGGTCTTCGTTCTTATCTACTCCTTCGCAGTAGAAT
Source organism: Xylaria sp. FL0933 (assembly GCA_022578765.1). Classification (NCBI taxonomy): domain Eukaryota; kingdom Fungi; phylum Ascomycota; class Sordariomycetes; order Xylariales; family Xylariaceae; genus Xylaria; species Xylaria sp. FL0933. The sequence continues at coordinate 4,644 of MU389910.1, forward strand.
TCGAATGTCGCCCATTCGCTCACTTTCACCTTTCTCCCTCCCAATCCTTTCAGAGTTCTACTTCGCTTCACGATGCTATGTTTCATGTTTGATAACAGAGTGCGGCCGATGATGGTATTCCCAGTTCCAGGGTCGCCGCACACCTCTACATCCTCTCCCTGTGGAGTTGTTCGAAGCTTGAAGCGCAGATAGGTATAACTCGAGTACAGCGAGTTGCCTTTCATGTCGGTTGCTGGAGCTTCCTCAACTGGGATGTCCTTTCCAGGCTTTGACATGGGAATGCTGTAGCTCTGCTCAGGTTCATCATCATCCTCTTCACGCGTTCTCTTCTCAGGAATCCTTCCCAAATGTCGGCCCAGTGCGGCCTTATGATTGAGAATCACACCATGTCGTTTATGATCACATGAACGAAGATGTTTGAAGAGACGATTGCGTGAAGGGAATAGTGTGTTACAGAAACCACATGTACGTCGAGCAGGTGCCATCCTTGATGGAGTTGCAAGAGTTTCTATAGCCACGTCCGTGCGACAGGCTCTTTGATGTTTGAGTTTCTCTGCCGTTGATTCGAATTCGGCATCACAATGCTGACACGTCACCTTAGCATCCAAGACGGTGTATGAGAATTCAGCTGATTCAGATCCCGATTCGTCCGACGATGAACTATCGTGAGTTTCGTCATCACCTTCATCACTTGCTTCGCCTTTGTCATCATCAGCAAAGTTCACACGGTTACGTCGGTCATTTTTCTTGCGATCATAATCCCGTCGGTCTTTGTCACGATCGGCATCTCGTCTGCGATTCCAATTGTCACGGCCTCGTCGATTATTCTCTCGGTCTCGACGGTTCAGTGAACGATAGTTCTCACGGTTACCACGATAATCATTACGATCACGACGATAATCATCACGATCACGACGGTTTCTATCATCAAAACGTACTTGTCGGTACTTGTTATCACGGGGACGAAAGTTAGTGGATGACGCGAAATGGGATGCTTCGTGAGTCTGATCTTTCACATAGTAACCCTTAGGCTTGGAACGGGATGTTGAGGCATAGTATGAGGAATTGCGGTCATGAGCGCCTTTGACTCTGCTGCCGAGCACCTCTCGTGCCATGTCGTCAAGGTCTCCACGCGCTTCCTCAATAGTATTCATATACATCTCAAGGTCTTGGTCCTTACGGGGTGGTCTCACGAATTGCTTCACTTCCAGGGACATACTGTTTCGGATTTGGGTCATCACACCTCTCCAATTGATATTGTCTGATGTAAGGATGCCCATTGCGCGAGCATATCTCAATTTTCGTTGAATGAATTGAGGCAGTACATGTTGATTTCGGCGGATGTCCTTTAAGGTGAGTGTCGTCTGCTCAAACCTTTGTGTCGCGATACCGGCATCGAGCGCAAATCGATCTTGCAACGCCTCGATGATATCGTTTAATCCTTTACGACGCAGTCTCCGTCGCTGATCAGGTGTGATTTCATTGTTCCACCAGAGTACAGCCGGTCCAGTAAGTAGGGTCTGAAACAATCCCAGAATCTGGTTTTCATTTGACAATCTTGATCCAGGATCCTCCAGAAATGATGCGATGCGGTCGGTAAAGGAATAGACATCAGTGAAGATGAGATTCTTTCCTTCCGTCACAACTCCAACATCGTTTGGATCATCATACTCAGGATCAAATGAGCCAATGTCTTCTCTTTTGATCTTTGGAGTTCCTCCGATTGTGATGTTCGATACTGGGGTATCTCCTCTACCTCTACCCGAGCCAGGTGTTGGAGGCACTGGAGGAACTGGTGGAATTGGAGGTACTGGAGGTAGTGGAGGCTGTCGTGGCGGGATAGGTGGTATTGGTGTTCCCCCACCCTCATCGTCACCGCTTCCCGAGCCATCACTGCCATCACTACTTCCTGGGTTTCCCGGGTTTCCTCCAAAGAAGAGGGATGACAAATCCTTCGTATTGAAGTGCGGACGCTTCGTGCTGCCTTCGAATGCACGCCAATCTGACGCGGTATTCAACTCAATATGCCTCGGGATATTGTGAATGGTGCGTTGGAAATCAATGAAGGCAGTGAGTGTCGCACTAGTTGATGTGACTGTGTCCTTGAGCTGGGTCATGTTTTTACCGATTTCATTGACATTTTTGGTGAGTTCGGACATATCTTTCGCCATTTTTTGTTGATTTTGTTGATTGTAATTGACCTTCTGTTTCAACCATTGAACAGTGCCAATGTTGTTACCGAATTTTGCGGGCTCATCAGCCGGGGCCATTGTCTCCGACTTATCACTGCCATTGTCTTGTGGTGCAGGGTCCATATCGCCCTCCAGCTGTGGAGTACCTTCCCCTGCTGAAGCAGCCATTGTCAATCAGGCAACAGTGAGATGGTAAGTTAGCGTAGTCTTTGTGTGAACCAAGCACAACAGCTTGTAGCAGAATTCTAAAATGGAGTGGTTTGCGAGATGACGCGAAGGTAAGGGGATCATGCACAACGCTACTCAATTGACGGCACTCAAAAGTTTGCATCAACTGAGAAGGGTCGTGTATGACTGTAGTATGTGTATGTTTCGCGTAGCAATCGGCGGCACTGAAAAGTTTGCACCGACCACAACGTTCCACTATGTCCCAACACGTACCCAAGTTCGGTGTTGGTAAGGTAAACCGCTTCGTCTGCGTATCACTTAGTCAGGTACCCAAGTTCCCTGACAAGTGACACCAGGATACAGTGTTGTATTGCAGAGCGAGCTCTTCGGGCTACCCAAGTTCGCCCTACTTACAAGCCTCTGCGGGGTGTGATAGGATTGGGGAAGTAGACCGTTTGGTGTAGGTACTTTCCGTTTGGTCTGAGTACTTTCCGTTTGTGGTTGGTCACGATCGTCCGTTTGGTAGCGAGATGCCAAGCAAACGCCACCATCGGCCGATCGCGCCCGATCAGGAATGAGCTATCGCCGGGGCTTGAAGAGAGCTTTTCGACCTCGAGAAGATGATGTTGATTAGATTGAAGAGATAGATATGAGTTAAGAAATGAAATGGCTTGATGAATAGATGGTCTCTGCAATCGAACAGGTGGAGGCACCACTTGAGAAAGAGTCTCTTGGGGTGCAACTGTTCAATTCAAAGATGTAGAAGAAAAGGTTAGATCTCTGCTGGCCAGGGCCAGCAGGATTACCTTTATCCTCTACTATGACAGCTGCGTGGCAGGTGGCAGGGCCGGCAGGCCTGCCACAGGGGCATGTGGCCCGTGCAAGCCTTCGGCCTGACAGTCCCCATGCGGCCCTGTGTCATTATTAAAATAATAAAAAATTTATAATTTTTAATATAAATAATAATTATATATAAAAAATAATAATAAAAAAATATATAAATAATAATTATAAATATTATTAAATATTAAAAATATAATTATTTTAATATTTAATATATAAAATATAAAATAAAAAATTATAATATATAATATAATTTAAATTATTAAAATAATATTATAAAATATAAATTAATAATTTAAAATATAAAAAAAACATTAAATTAAATATTTATAAAAATAATATATATAATAAAAAAATTAAAAAATAAAAAAAGTTTTTATTAAAAAAATAATAAATAATTAATAATTTAAAAACTTTATTTAAAATATAATATAATTTAAATAAAAATTAATTTAAAATTAAATTTAAATATTAAAAAAAATAAGATTTTAATTAACTTAAAAATATAAATAAATTATATATTATTATAAATAATAAAATAAAATTTTATTTTATAAAAATATAAAAAAAAAAATTTTAAAAAATTAAAAAATTTAATAAAAATATTTTTAATTATAATAATAAATATATATTTAAAAAATTATATTATTTAATATATTAATATAAAAATATAAAAATAAATTATATTAAATATTAACGTAGTTTATATACGAGTAAAATATTTATGCGAGCAAAATATTTTTTATTATATTTTTATATTTAATTATTAATAATTTTATAAATATAATTAATATAATTAAAAATTAATTGGATTTTATTTTATTGTTTATTTTTATATTTTTTTTATAAGTTTTTAAATTATAATTAATATTATTATTGTTATAAACTTTAACGTGGTTTATATATAAGCAGATTATTTATATAAGCAAGCTATTTTTTATTATATTTTTATGTTTAATTATTAATAACTTTATAAATATAATTAATATAATTAAAAATTAATCGGATTTTATTTTATTATTTATTTTTATATTTTTTTTGTAAGTTTTTAAGTTATAACTAGTATTATTATATTGTTTATATTATTATGGCCGCGATATATTTAGCTTATTATTACTACGATTTTTTAACGTTTACGATTATATTTAATTTTGCGCGTTTTTTTAAGCAATTAAATTATATATATTTTTTATAATAAGATTTTTTTTATTTTATAAGCGCTTTTTTTTGCTTTTTCGGCGCTTGCTAAATATTTTATTTATTTTTTAAAAAGTTTAGTTTTTTTTATTTACTAAAGTTAATTAATGTATTAATATTTAATTTATTTTTGTTAACTAGTTAATAGCTTTTAAAATAAGCGCTAAAAAGCTTTTTTAATATTTAAAGATTTAATTTTTAATAAAAGTTAATTAAGCAAACGTTTTTTGCGCAGTTATTAACGTTTTAAAAACTTAAAGTTTAAAAAAGTCGAAAATATTTAAAATTAGCGTTAATAACTATAACTATATATTTAGCTTTAATATTACGGCTTATAAATTATAAAGCATTAATTTTAACTTTTAAAAACTTTTTAAAATATTTAATTTTATAAAAATTATTAAATAAGTTTTTTTAAACGCTATAAAAAACTTAAACTTAATAATATAATTAATATATAATTTAATAAATTTTAATATTTAATAATTATATGCTTGCTTTAATAAATTATAAAGCTTAATATTAAATAATTAAATTAAATATAATAAGTGCGCAAGTAAAAAAATTATTATAATATTTTTTAATTTATAATAGTTTTTAAACTTAACTAATATATAATTTTTATATTAATTTAATATTAATATATAATATATATTAATATATAATAGCTTAATATATTTATTAAAATGTTTTATTTATTTTAAGTTTATATTATTAATTATTTATTTATTATAATTAATATTAAATATTTAATCGTTTAAAAAATTAATATTTTAATATTAATATTCGAAATAATAAACTTTTTAAAAAATAATAAATAATAAAATATATAAACCGCGCAAATTAATAAAATAAATTATCGTTAATTATTTTTTATTATTAAGCTATACTAATTTATATTTTTTACGTCGATTAATATATATAATAACTATATATAAACAAATTTAATTTATTATAAAATTAATCTCGTCGAAGTTTTAAATATTAATATTATTAATATTATATTATGATTTTATATATAAATAACGCTTAAACTACGCGTTAATTATTTTTAAATTTTTATATAAAGCTTTTTAATAATTATAAGAGCGCGTATATTATATTTTAAGCTTTAGGTAGCAATTAACGAAGCTATAAGCCTAGTGTTTGCTAACTAAGCTTGCGCTACGCGAGTTATAGAGAAAATCAGCTATATTTTTAATATTAGCGTAGGCCGGCGAGAATTTTCGGTTATTTAAGTCGAAAATATATTTAAAAAGTATATTTTTTTTAATTAAATTAAAATTATATATATTAGCGCAGATATTAAATTTAATAAAACATTTTTTTATTTTAGCTTATAATATTAAACACGAAATATTATAAATTTTAGCAGCGCGTCGAACGCTAAATTTTCGTAATAATTAAATAGCTTAAATAATTAGCGATAAATTAACTTTATTAGTTTTTAAAGATATTATATTATTGTTGAGTTATTACGCGTTAAAAAAAAAAAGTCGCGTTTTAATAAAAAGTGGCCCGCTTATATAAATGGCCTACTTATATATAAACCATGTTATATATATTTATAAAGTATATATAATATACGCGGGGGTTTTTAATTTATAAGTAATAATAAAATTAATAATTTATTAATTTATAAAAAAAGTTTTTAAATATTTTTATTATTATATTAAGTGCGCGTTAAATATAATAATTATTTTTAAATATTTAAAATATAAAATAAAATAAAAATTAAAAATTAATAATTAAAAAACAAAACTAAAAAAATAATTAAATATAAAAAATTATAATTATTATATAAATATAAAAAATAAGTTGTTTTTAACGCAATAGTTTAAAATTAATAAAGTTATTGTCGATAATATTAATTTTAAAACTAATAAAATTAATATCGATAATATTAATTTAAGTTAAATTAATAAAATTAATATCGATTAAAATAATAAAATTGTGCTAAACTTTTTATATATAATAAATAAAGCGTATAACCGGCAATAATAAAATAAATAAATATAAAAAACGTAGCGCGCACTTAGCTTTTTTCTAGGCTATTTTTTTTTATAATATTTATATATACTTTTATTTATTAATATTTAAACAAGTATAAAATATTAAAAAAAATTATTTTTAATTAAAATAAATTTTTTATATTTAAGTTTAAAATAAGCTTTTTTAAATAGTTAAAAATTAAGCTTAAGTTTTTAATAACTTATTATTTATAAATAAATAATTAATAAAATAATTAAATAAAATTATTATTAATAATATAAATTATTTATAATATATTAATAAATAAAAATATAAATATATTATTTTATAAAATAATTTATAAATAATTAATTATTATTAAATAATAAAAATAAATAATAATAAAAATATTTATTATTTTTATAATAATATTATAAATATAAATTATTATTATAAAAATTAAAATATTTTAAGTAAACTTATAATTATAATTATAATTTTTTTAATAATGAATAATATTATATATAAATTAATATTATATATAAATTAGTGTTATATTTTTTATTAATTTTTTATACGCGAACTTAAATAATTTAACTATAATATATAAAAATTAATTAAATTAATTAGAATTTTTTTATTAAATATTTTTATTTTTATTTAATAAATTTACGTATTATATTTAAGCTTATTGTAAATATTATAGCGCTGTCGACTTATTTATATTTTTTTCGTTAAATAATTATTTTTGGCTTTATTATTTAATTTAATTATTTTATTATTTTTAAATTTTTATAAAACTTAAGCGTTAGCTATAATAAAAAGTTTTTTATTTTATAATTATTTATTTTTTATTTTATAACGTTTGCTTAAAATATAATTAATTTCGCGAAATTTTTTATTTTTTTAACGCAAAAAAATATTTTTATATATTAATTTCTGCGTAGCTTTTATAATTAAATCGATTAAATTTAAAATTTTAGTTAGCAAGCTTACGAAATAATTTTTAATTTTAATTTTAATAAAAATTAATTGCTGTTTAATTTTTAATATAATAATAAATATTTTTAAAACTTAAAATTAAAATAATAATTTAAGATTTAAAAAAAGTGTTTTTTTTATTTCGCGAATATTTAACGTAAATATAACCTTATTTATATTTAAAAATATAATTTTAGCAGCTTTAAAACTTAATTAAATATTTTATTTAAAAAATATAAGCAAAAATATATATATAAAGCTTATAAAAAAATCTTGCTTTTTAATATAAGTTTAATAGCGCTGTATTAAACTTTTAATATATTTATTATAACGCTGTTTTAAAACGTTAAAAAAAATTAAATTAAAAAACTAAAGTTTATATAATAAATAAACAAGCATATAAAACGTAATAATATTATTAATAATATAATAATTTTTAAATTATATTAAATAATAACTTTTATAACTATTTAAAATTAAAAAATAATAAATATTTTTAGTTTAACCTTAAATATAATTATTAAAATATTTTATTTAATTAACGCTTATATTATTATTAGTTTAGTTATTATTTAAAAAGTTTATAATTTAGTTTAATAATAAAATAATATAAAATATTAAAATATAAAATAAATTTTGCTTAAAAAAATAATATATAATAGTACTGCTTAACTTTAAAAATTAATAGCTTAATTTATAATAATTTATTTTTTATTTTTAAACTCGGCTTATTTAAAGCGCTTATATTTTTTAAAGCTTATAATAATTATTTTAATAATTATTTTGCTTATTATAAACTTTATTTTATCGAAATTATAAATATTTTTTTTTAATATATTATATTTTTTAATTATATTTTTTAAAAGCTTAAACTATTTACGATAACTTATAAAATTTTTATTAAAAGTTTATTAATAATTAATTTAATAGTTATAACACGTTTAAAAATTAAATTATTATTATATAAAGTTTAAAGCTTAATTAACGCTAATTTTTAACGCGTCGCGTTCGCGTTAAAAAATATTAACTATTTTTTAAATATAATAAAGCTAAAATAAAAATGCTCGCGCATTTAACTTAAAAATATATTTAGCAATAATTTTTTTTTTTAATATTATTAAATTTTATTTTATAATATTTATAATATAATAAAGCGCGTTACCGTTAATTTTTTATTTTAATATATAATTATAAACATTATAAAAATAAATAAGCTTGCGTAAAAAAATTTTAAGGTCGCGTTTTTTAGCTTAAATTGCTAGCTATAAATTAGCTTTTTTAAATTTTTAAACTATTATATTATTATAAAATAATAAATAAATAAAATAAAAAAATAAAAAATTAATAAAAAGTGCGACACTAACTTGTGTGCAATATTAATTTATGTGTAATATTATTATAATATTATAATAAAAAAAAATTAAAAAATTAATTTTTATAAAAAAAAACAAAGTTTATTTATTACGTTAAAAATAAAACGTAAATATAAAAATTTTTTAAATTAAAATAAAAAAACTAAATAATAAATTAAATTTTAAAAAACTTAATTTTTTTAAAATTAAAAAAATTATTTTATTAATTAACTATAAATTATTATTATTAAAAAATATATAAATTTATTTTATTTTTTATATTTTATTACTTAAATTAACGCCGAAAAATATATTTATTAAAATATAACTCGAGGTAAAAATTAATTAAAATATTTATAAAATTAAAAAAATATTAAATTCTTATTAAAATAATAACAATATTAAATATTTTATTAAATAAAAAAAATATTTATATATTAATAATATTTAAAAACTTAAAAAATATTTAAAAACTACCGCGACTATTATAAATTAATTTTACTATTAATATTTTAATTAGTTTAAACTAAAAATATAAAGTTAATTTTTTAGTTAATATTTAACGCTATTTAATTTATTATAAAAATAATTTTAAAACGTTTATTTATTTTTTATAACTAAACTTTTTTATATATATTATATTTTTTTTATATTTATTTTAATTTATTTAACTTGTTTATATTATTAATATTATAAACAATAGCTTATAATATTTTATTATATTATAATTTTTTTATATTTAAAAATAATAAGTTTTTGCTTTTATTTTTTTTTTTATTGCTAAATTAAATTTTTTTTTTAGCTTAAAATAATAATAAGCTATTTTTTATAATTATTTTAAAAAAAAACTTTATATATTATAGTTTAATTATTTAAATTAAATATAAAATATATATTTTTAAAAATCGATAAAAAAAATTTCGCAAAAAAAATTATAACGTTTATAATAAAAACACTTAAAAAATATAATAATAAGCTTATAAAAAAAATATTATAAAAAAAACAAGTATACTCGGTAGTTTTACGTTAAAAAATAAATTTAAAAAAATATTTTTTTATTTAATATAATATTATTATAAAAATATATAAAAAAAAAAAAAAAAAACTTATTTTATTATTAAAACAATAAAAAAAAAAAATAATATTATAAAAAAAAATAGCTTAAAAAAAAGCTAAGTATACGCTACGTTTTTTATATTTATTTATTTTATTATTATTAATTATATATTTTATTTATTATATATAAAAATATAATATAACTTTATTATTTTAATTAATATTAATTTTATTAATTTAATTTAAATTAATATTATTAATAACATGGTTTATAAACAAGCGGGTTATTTAAGCAAGCAGGCTATTTTATATTATATTTTTATATTTAATTATTAATAATTTTATAATTATAATAAATATTATTAAAAATTAATCGGATTTTATTTTATTATTTATTTTTATATTTTTTTTATAAGTTTTTAAATTATAATTAATATTGCTGTATTATTTATATTATTGCAAGCGTAATATACTCGGCTTATTATTATTATAATTTTTTAACGTTTATAATTATATTTAATTTTGCGCGTTTTTTTAAATAATTAAATTATATATATTTTTTATAATAAAACTTTTTTTATTTTATAAACGCTTTTTTTTTTTTTTAGCGCTTACTTAATATTTTATTTATTTTTTAAAATATTTATATTTTTTTGTTTAAAAAAATATATTAATACGTTAATACTTAATTTATTTTTATTAATTAATTAATAACTTTAAAAATAAATGCTAAAAAGCTTTTTTAATACTTAAAAATTTAATTTTTAATAAAAATTAATTAAGCAAATATTTTTTATATAGTTATTAATATTTTAAAAACTTAAAATTTAAAAAAATTAAAAATATTTAAAATTAACGTCGGTAATTTTAACTATATATTTAGCTTTAATATTATAGCTTATAAATTATAAAATATTAATT
>MU389911.1:0-15093 GCA_022578765.1 Xylaria sp. FL0933
TATTTTTTTAAGTTATATTTTTAATAATTTTAATTATTTTTTAAATATATATATTTTTATTTTAAATATTATTTATATATTATTTTTTTTATATTGTAGTAAATTAAATAACTTATTATATTAAATATAAAATTATATATTTAATTTAAAATAATAACTTTATATTTTTAATTTAAAAAAATTTTGTTTTAAGCGTTATTTTTTTATTTTTTATTTTTTAAACTTTTATTCTTTATATTTTTTTTTTCGGCTAAAAATTTTTTTTTTTTTAATAATCTCGTTTAATATTTTTTTTTTAAAATAATATATTATTTAAAAAAATTTTTTTTAACCGCAGTTAAAACATTTAACTTAAAATATATCTTTAAATAATTATTTTTTAACTTTATTAACTTGCTTAATTTTTTATTTTTTATTTTTTTAAAATTTTTTTTTTTTAATTTTAATAATTTTTTTTTTTTAAAATATTTATTAAATAATCGTTAGTTAATTATAATAACTATATTAATATACTCGTTAATTATTAATAGTTTATTTATTTTATATAATTTATTTTTAATTTATATTTTTAATTTTTTATAAAATAAATAAAACAGCGTAGTTTTTAATAATCTTAAAATTGCTGCTAATTATTTAAATTTTATAATATAATTTATTATAGCTTTAGTTTATTTTAAATAATAAAATTATTTTTTAATATGTTTTATTTTTTTAATATTTTTAAATAATATTTTTATATATTTTTTAAATTTATTATAGCTAATAAAAATCTTTTAAATTTTTTTTTTAACTTTATTTAACGTTAAAACTTTTAAAAAATCTTTTAATATTAGCTAAAACTATTTAAATATTTTTTCTATTAAAAATTATAAAGTAATTATTATTTTTTAATAATTTAAAATAATATTATTTAAATATTACTTTAAATATAATTTAATTTAAATTAAAAATATATTAACGTTTATAAATTTATTATATAATTTTAATATTATAAATTTAAAGCTTTTAATATTTAATAAATATAATATAATAATAACTTTTATTAATAATAATAAAAATAAATTATTTTTTTTTAATTGCTTATATAAAACTATTATTTTAAAAGTTAATATATTTGCTTTTAATATAAATTAAGTTTTTATTATTATAGCTTTTAATAATTAAAATATTATAAATATAAATATTAATTAATTAACTTGCTTAAATATAGTCGTTATTAATTTAAATATAATAATAATTAATATTATTATAATAAATATTAATATTATTATTTTTGCAGCTGTTAATGCTATAATAACAAGTATTATTATCGCTATTTTTATAATTATTAATATTTTTTATAAAATTATTTTTAAAGCAAATATTGCTAGCTTAAATAAAAATATTAATATTAGCGCTAATTTTTTTTTTTTTAATTTATTACTTAAGTTTTTTTTGCTTGTTTATATTATTATAATATTTTTTGCTAACGTTAATAATTAGCTAGCTATAACCAAAATTTATTATTTAAATATACTAATATTTATTATTTATTAAAATATTTATAAAGTTTATAAATTTATATTTTAACTTTATATTTTTAATAATATAATTTATTTAATTAGCTTAACTTATAAGTTTAAATTATATTTTTTAAAATAATTATTCGTAAATAAATTTATATTTTATTATTTTATTAAATATTCTCGTAATATTTTTGTTAGCAAATTTATCTTGTAAATTTTTTATTATATAATTTTTATATATTAATATTTATACCGTGCTAAGTTTTATTAATTAAAAAACTATTAAAATATTATAAACTTTATATATATTTATAAAATATATATAATATATGCGGAAATTCTTAATTTATAAATAATAATAAAACTAATAACTTATTAATTTATAAAAAAAGTTTTTAAATATTTTTATTATTATATTAAGTGCGCGTTAAATATAGCAGCTATTTTTATTTATTTAAAAAACTAAATATAAAATTAAATTTAATAGCTAAAAAATAAAATTAAAAAAGTAACTAAATATAAAAAATCGTAATTATTATATAAACATAAAAAATAAAGCACTCTTTAGTGTTAAAACCCTTTAAATTTATTAAATTTAATAAATTTATAAATTATAAAAATCTTATAAATCTATATCACGTAATTCTCCCTAAAAAAATATTAACGCTTAAGCGATTATTTAATAAAAACCGTAGAACGTTCTCTTTAAGCCTGTTCTGCGACCATTAATAAAGTGCACTTTATAATATAATAATAAATTTTTAAATAATAAATTATAATATTATAGCTAAGCGCGTTTAACTTTAAATAATAATTTTTTTAATTTTAATAATAATAATAAAAATAATAATAATAAAAAAAGCTTGTTCGATAAAAAAAAAAAACGAAAAAAAAAAAAATAAAAAAAAAAAAAAAACAAAAATAAAAATATTAAAAAAAATAAAAATAATAAAACGCTATAAAAAAAATTTAAAAATTAAGTGCGTATATTATATTTATATAATATATTAAAAAAATAAAAATAAAAAAAAAATAATTTAAATTATTTTTTAATAATTAAATATTTTTTTTATATAATAAATATAATATTTATATTATAATAATTTATAAATATTTAATTTAATATAATAAATATAATATTTATAATATAATAATTTATAAGCTTAAAAATTTATATATTAGTTTTATTTTTATAGTTAATTTTATATAAAAATTTTATATTAGCTAATATAAAATATAATAAATTTTTTTTTTTAATAAATAATTTTTATAAATAATTATATAATTAATATATAATTATTTATAAATCTTAACTAGTTATTAAGCAATACTTAGCAGCTAATATTTTAAAAATAAAAATATACTAGCTTAAAATGTTTATTATGACCGGTTGCGACCTATGGTGCGCCGTACTATCCGTGCTTGTTAGAGGTGCAGAAAACTTCGCGCTATCGTCGATATAATTGGCTGCAAGGCCAAAGTATTGCCGAAAGGAGAAAGAAGCTATCGAAGCTACGCTGGCGGGGCAAGTTGGGGTAGCAGAGACACCGATATATCACTATAATAATGACCAGTTTCGTAACGGTTATACAGTTTTGACGTGACCATATTGATAGAGAGGGTCACACTAGAACGATTTTTAAAAGAGTGTTATATACCGGTATCCAAGACCGTTTTCAACGCCTGTGGCCGCCTTGGTGACCGTCTGCACACCCCCTTCGCGCCAACCGTTAGTTAGTATAGTCTAGACCATGCTTTCCGGCTAAAATACTATATAGTATCAACGCAACACCTCACGAAGGACAACATTACAACTCTGAGATAAATATATGAGGTGCTCATAGTCGATAACTAAAAATAACATCTTGCCCGCTCTCGCATGTTGATATTCTTCCGGCGCGGCGAACTACAATTACCTAGTGAGTTAAGTAAGAGGAAACACAATGAAAGGAACAGAAGAAGTAGACAAAGACCACGAAATAAATGGCAGCAATCGTAGTATCAGCATAATATAGCTTGTGCTGCCAATATGGCGAAGTAAGGCTCCAGAACTGGCCTTACCAGCCAGTCGACCCAAACAGCCGGATCATGATAAATACCCGGTTCTTGACTCGGAGCAGCGGCAATGGGGTATGGGGTATGGGAACCAAGACTCCGCAACGCTACCTATCTATATAGTAATGCATCATGGCCGCCCGTTTAAACAGAAAGAAGGTAGCAGGTAAGAAAACGAAACAAGAACAAAAAGAGCAACTCAAAGCGCATTATCAGAAAGAATATCACTGAACCTGAGTCTGATACCGCGAACGTGCGTCAGTCTATCTGACAAGCAACCATGGCGCTTTCAAAGCTCACAGCGTTAACGGGTCTCCTGTCCCTCCTGCTGCATACAACCTCAGCAGCAGCTGTGCCAAACCAGGCCGACAGTCCAAACCTAGAGTCGAGACAAGAAGCACCATGTGCACCAGTGCCCTCACCCTCGAAATACCCAACATGGTCCCAACTCCCGCTTCAAACAACGATGCCTGACCCGTTCCTACCCCTCGCCTACACGACGACGGACAACGCGGGCGGCTCCGCAACGTTCGCGCAGGACGTCATGACAGGGAAGGGCAAGAACCGGATCCAGACGCCCGAGGAATGGTACCGCTGCCGCCAGCCCGAGATCATCCAGATGCTGCAAGAATACCAGTGCGTGTTCCCATTCTTCCCTCAACCCTATTTCCCAACTGACCTCCTGACCTCCTGACCTCCTAAGAAACTGACTAACAACTCCCCCCTTTCACCACAGATACGGCTACTACCCCGACCACAGCCAAGAAACAGTCAAGGCGACGCGCAGCGGCAACACGGTCAACATCGAGGTCACGGCGGGCGGCAAGACGGGCCGGTTCAGCGCGACGCTGGCGCTCCCCTCGGGCGCCTCCAGCAGCAAGCCCGCGCCCGTCGTCATCAACATCGGCGGCATGAGCAACCAGCCGTACCTGGCCGCCGGCATCGCCATCGTCGGCTTCGACTACACGCGCGTCGCCTCCGACAGCAACGCCAAGACGGGGGCCTTCTTCGATATCTATAGTGGTAGGGATATCGGTACGCCACCTCCTTTCCTCCTTCCTCCTCCTCGCCTCTCTTTCTTTCTTCTTTCTTCCTCGCTTCTTTTCTTTCTTTCTCTTTCTCCAGAAAAGAACTCAATAGCTAACGCACACACAAAAAAAGGCTCCCTAGCAGGCTGGGCCTGGGGCTTCCACCGCACCCTCGACGCCCTAAACGCCAGCGTCCCGGAAATAGACGCCACCCGCGTCGGCGTAACCGGCTGTTCGCGCCTGGGCAAAGGCGCCCTCGCAGCCGGACTCCTCGACAAGCGCATCACCCTCACGATGCCCATGTCCTCGGGCGTGCAGGGGCTCGGCCCCTACCGGTACCACGCCCTCAGCGGCCAGGACGAGACGCTCGAGAACTCCAAGCAGGGCGCCCCCTGGTGGAGCGACAACGCCCTGGGCACCTTCGTCAACCACGCCGAGAACCTGCCCTACGACGCGCACACCATCGCCGCCGCGCTGGCGCCGAGGGCGCTGGTGATCGATCAGGGGACCGGCGATGCGTTTACGAATAGTAAGGGCACGGCGGTTATTGTGTATCCTGCTGCCAAGGCCGTTTATGATTTCCTCGGGGCCGGGGATAAGATTGCTATGTCGGTGCGCAGTGGTGCACATTGCGATATGAGCGGATAGTGAGTTTTCCTCTTTGTGTCTCCTTCTTTCTGTCTCTGCTTTTTTGTGTACCCGTTGATAGCTTGTTTGTGAGGCATCCACACTTAACCCGTCGATTTTGGTATGGGAATGAGTCGACTGAAGCTGACGATGATTTAAAAAACAGTACTAGCGTACTCCCTTTCGTAACGCACATCCTTCTAAACGCCACCCTGACCAAGGACTATAATGATCTTGGAAGCTATGGCTCTCCCATGTCCACTGCATATCCGTGGGCTACCGCGATACCAAAACCGGCGTAATAGCAGACACATATGTGAGAAAGTAGGATAAAGGCAGTAATATGAAGAGTTTCAGGAAGTCAGTACAATTCATAAACATGAAAATTTCATCTAGACTGCCTATTCCACCGTGTATAGTGCCTGAACGCCGATACGATGCTTGAGCCCAGAGTTTCCTGTATATACAATTTAAAATCTATATAGCATCATTGCAGCAATTCGAAAGCAGGTTATGCAAGTCCCTGAATCCTTGCAATATAAGGAAAGGCGAATCGTCTAGGCGAAGGCACCAACAAGAGCCATGAGCGTAGCCCCGGCGAACACGGCCAATCCCGCGTTCCTCCTCCTCTTCCCCTTCAATGTCTTGTAGCTCTTCTCAGTAAGGAAGTCTTCGGCCAGCAGCTGCACCAGGCCAGCGAATAGTAACAGACCGCTTGAAACAGCGTTCATAAAGCCGACCATCAGGAGCCCGGTTTGGCTCTTCGGGTCGTAGAGAGTGTGCACGCCCAGCCCGATCGCTTGTCCTATAGGTGTGGTAACGCCATAAGCTAGCACCATAAGCCACGGGCGAAGTGATGAGCGTGGAAATTGTACTGCCGCTATCCGTGAGCCAAGAGCAAGGCCCTCGAAAGTCTGGTGGAAAGCGATCGCGATCAGGAATACCACGAACGGAGGACCCGTCGCGACTGACACGGCCATGCCGATAAAGACGCTGTGGAATAATATGCCAGCTTCGAGCAGCATACATTGTAGCATCCTTCTCTTCTGTTCTTCAGGCGTCAGCGGTTCCTGAGATAGCCCGGCCTCGGAAACGCGCCTTTGGTGGCTCGGGTTAGTGAGAGGTCGGGTATGGTCGTTGGTAGCGGGATCGAGCTCGTTCAAGTTCAACTCCAGGTCATCTTCGTCTGCACCATCGTCATCGTCATCATCATCGGGATGTGTGCCCTTGTTTTGTATGAATAGTTTCTTTCCATTCTCATGAGGCGTAATGGGTGTAGGTGTCGCTTCCGGAAGCGGGGATACGTCGGTCATCAATCCGCGACTTGCGCTTACATCGTCCAAGGCGATATCTGCGGGCCGGTGACTGGTCATTCGTTTCGCGGCAAACCCGCCGTTTGTCTGAGACTTGAGAGGTGCGCCGTCATCCGACTCATCATCCTCCAAATCCCAACTGTGGTTATGGGCGTGTCCTGCGCCTCTGGTGGTCAAGTAGGACTCGAGCGTGACGACGATGAGGGCGGATATCATGGCAACGAGGCCCGCGGTTGGCTGGTAGCCCTTGGTGAAGAAGTCGGGCAAACATGGATCTGTAAGTGATACGAAGGCGGTCGGGAGGAGGTGGACGAAGGCCGTAGCGATGAGCACTCCGGTGCCGAAGTGCTGGCTCAGGAAGATGATGGTATTGGCGCGACGACTGCCTTTGGCGGAGGTCTGACGAGAAAAGAGAGGGAAGCCACACGCTAGGTGATACAGTCAGTCGGTGTCCTATTCGTGTCACGTCATAAACACAGAACATACCGAGAGTGCTGAGAGAGAGGATGAGGAAAAGGGCGAAGACATGCAACGGAGTATCGTATGCGCCTCGGTCGCCGGAGCCACAGGCGGGCTTTTCGGACACGCCATTGTTCTCTTGCCTTCTCGCTAGCTCGGCGCGGAGGATGTCGCTCGGTATCGACGACCAGGACGCATCTGCCAAAACTAAATCAGCTTGTGTTTAGGGGTCCTGCTTGCCAATCATCACTTACTACCGAGAAGGTCATCAGGTAGCCCCATCGCGGCGGCGGACGGCGGATCTCACGGCTTTCGAGTCAGGTCAAATTATACTGGAATGTGGGAATAGTGAAGACCACATCATTATGGATTCTCAGCCTCTAAGGTAAGTAATGTCGTCAATAGGCGTCGTTGTCGGATGCGTGCCGGATAGTAGCAACTTTTTGGTCGGTTTAGATGCGAAAAGCATCAAAAGGGAGAATGCGAAGGGTGCATGTCATCGCCAAGTAAAGATGTCTGTTGGAGATTGGAATTTGGAATATGCGCTAGACTATGTACAGCTAGATTAGTAGTATAGTACAGTAATGACTCCACTATTCCCAATCATGGTACCGTCACCCTACCTAAGTGAGATTTCATATACGACCGCATCTTCATTATGACAGAGCTAGATGCAAAGAAGAAATTTATTTAAACACGTAAATACGAGTATAAAAGTACAAGCTCGATTCAGTAGCGTGAGATTTAGGAAAAGAAGTGCTAGCCAGGCGCCATATTCGCAAATGTAATACCTTAAGTACCTGATCTACATTTAGGTAGGTACCGTGCACATATGTAGGTAGAATGTACTATGTACTTAGGTAACTGTCAACTAAATTTAGGTTGCTTCTAAGGCCGGAAGCGTTATGCCCTATCACACTTCCAGAAGCGCTAGAAGGCTCCCACGCCGGATGTTGGTTCTGAGGTAACTTAAAGCTAGAGCTTAGGTATGTTACTCACAATTGCCTAAGTACATATGTAGGTTAACTATTACGCCTTTCTCACTCAAGTCTGAGGAAGTCTATTATGAAATATTCATATTCTTTAGCTGAGCATTTCATAGCATATTTATTGAGATTCGACTTTGAGTTCCCTAATTATCGACACATGGAGGCAGGACTAAAGGGCACGAGAGAAAAAAAGAACAATTATACTCAATATACGCCAAAACTCTTTGAATTCGCCGTCCGGAGTCGCATTCATTACGGCACCGCAATTGTCAGCGGTCGATGATTGTTATATCCATGATGCAGGAAGCTCGGGCTCAATAATAGACTCAGAAATTCGTCGGCCCATCGTGGTGTAGGAGTGATTCGATGTCAAACTGTCGCCAACGATGAGATTCGGGTTCTAACAAATACGGAGGTAGCTGGACCTAGAGTTAATGTAGGTGAAAGAAACTGAGCTTCAGGATGATCAAGTGAAATGAGTTGGTGCGTTATAACGGTGCGATAGGCGTCGGCCCCTGAAATTTACCAACCCTCATGGATGAAGTGACCACTCGTTCCACTTCATTAATCAGTTCATCAGGCAAAAGTGAGGACACAGGTTGCATCTATCATCTATTATTAGTTGTCCCTATAGACCGACTCAGTCTCGTAGAGTTGTTGGCATCAAAGCTCGCAGCTAACAGGGTCTTGGCAGACTTGGCCCTGTGGCAGCTGAGGATGCGGCATCGTTGTACTCCAACAGCTTCGCCACCTGCATACAAATTCAATGCGTCTCACTTATCAACAACACATTTTTCTTGCCAAGAGCTGCATTGTTTCAGTATCGACTCGGTTTTTCTAAGTACTACATACAGTACTCAAGCTGCCCAATCACAGTCAGGCTCCTTCCCTTTTACGTATCGGTACCATAGACATTCGGTGTGTGAAGGAGTCAAATATTGACAGGAGCAATGACTAGGATATCGAAGGCGGATGCGGCGTAGAGACGTCTGGCCAAGGGAGGTTATGTAGGTATTTAAGCACCGACTACCCCGAAGTCCCATGTTACATTTTTATTCTGAGGCCATTACCGGCCACACAGCAACCACGTATAGCCTGCCTCTGTCTTCCACCCTCACGACATCTGCGGAGCCTCCCGTACCTTGCCTCGGTCTCTCTCGATAGAACTATCATAAAACGACGACGGAGCTACAACAGTTCTGCGCCATTCCCATCACTCTCACCATGATGTTTGAGTACTTTAACTATCGCGACCTTCCAGTGATAATATCCGGCCTCACAATGACTCTATGGGGCTTCCTCCCATTCTTCAACGCACGGCGGGCCATGCTCGAGCTCGGCTTCTCGACACGGGTGGCCAATTCACGCAGTGCCGCACCACTCATGATCATTGTCGGCTCCCACACTACCATTCTAGGCCTGCTTATAGTCATATTCTACTTCCAAGGCAAATCCGAGGCTCTCAACACCGTACTGATAACCATGCCATACGCTGGCTTGGTAGAGGGTTACCTTGTTCGGAAAGAGGGGAATTGGGGCAAGGCAATCTTTCCTATCGTAACCGGCTTTATTTTAGGAGGGCATGGCCTTAGAGGATTAATGGCATCAACTCGTTAAGCGACCTTCCCCGTATCCTACAGCAAAGCATGGTCGGGCAATATTCCTATTGTTTCTTGGTAGACCATTCATCGTCAAACGTCTAAGCTGCAAGAGTTCCTTCACGGGCCCTTTTGAGGTGCATGTCGCCCCTTTTATTGAGTTGGGCAAATCGCCGCAGTCTGGAACAAGTGGCAAGGGGGAATCATAAGTTCACAATTATTGGCGTGAAGGATACTAGACTTGCGTGGGAAAGCTGTATTCATTCCTCCCCTGATCAGGTTGGTACTAGCTCGCTTATTAGCACTGACCAGCATTTTATTACCAGCTTATGCCGAATAATTATGAGCTTGTTATTAGATGATTATCACCTTGTTATTAGATGTTTACGTGGCTTGTATAAGAAGATCTGAGAGAACATGAGGGTCACATTGAGGCTCTTCAGAAGAAAGTGGATGAGAATCAGGCTGAGATTCGAAATCTCAAGCTTACTGTGACCACGATTCAGTCCGAGAATGCTGATCTCAAGGCTGAAGTGACCAAGCTTAGATCAGACCTGGAGATGATGAGCACGCAGGTCAGTAGACTTCAGGCCACAACGCGAATCCCTTCAGGGGAAGTCTTCAGTGAGGTCTTTCGATGCCATTACGACAGTTCACTGAAGCTGAGATTAAGCACCACTGGTCTGTCCCATTCACTGGGACTGATCGCAGGCAAGGGTATGCAAGAAGTTGAACATGATTACCAGGGACTTATGATGAGAGCTAAGGATGGTGATTTGGGCATGACGAACCGGACCTATAAGATACTATAAAGATATCACAGCTCTAGCCTTTCCATATAAATTCTTATGAAAGGATTGAATACTTGACAGAGTTGCACTCAGAATAGCTTTGACCCACACAAGTTTACGGACTGCATAAGCAACTTTAATGAAACTTCGGGCTTTAATCTGGAAGATACGAGCGTAAGACAGAACAGATATTTCGAGAAACCTGAAAACTTACGTCGCTAGATCTGATCATCTGAGCTTGGAGCAAGCGCCAACAGGCTAAAGCTTCCTCCATTGTCATGCTGATCAATGAATTCCTTTATAGCCTCAATTCCCTGCTTAGAGAGGAGGTCGTCTTCAGTCAGCAAGCCTTTGTCTACTGGGCCATGCCGATCTCCATCTAGAATGAATAGGTTGCTTCCTCGGTATGACTTGACGAAGCAAACGTAATGGAAATCCACTTCGTCTTCAGGATTTTCGGGTGCCATTGTATCTCCAAGTACTGCCACCGAATTGTACATTGACTCTAGCTCCCTGTCACCTTCGAGCACCACAGCACAATCAGCGGGATCAAGAGCAGCACATCTCTGGAGGAAATGAAACAGATGAGATCCCGGTACTGCAGTTTAGTTAGAAAGGCGTTAGCTCTCATACTGACCATTCACACTGAAGTCGGGAAATATACCTATAAAATCCCTTGCACGCCCATTAGCAACTGCATGAAGAGTCGCGTACAGTCCGCAGGCATTATTGATTGTCTGTTTAAACCAAGTGACGTCTTCATTTTCCCCATGCGGTGCGTCGTTCACCGCCAGATCATTTTCTTTGGCTAGGCAATCCTCATAATTGCCCGGTGTAGGATAAACAATGATGAGCGCAAGTACTGGCCGCGGCACAAGCGAGAGTAACCCGGGATCATCCAGGGACCAAACATCATAAAAGCTTAGCGCACTCGAGACTCCCAATTGGTGGATAAGCTGAGTAAAGAGGCTGGGATTTGATTCGAGGGGGATGAAGTGCTTGTTATACATCATGATGAACAGTAATGATCGAAAAATTCCTAGTGATTTTTGTAGATAACATCGCCTCGTCAATGTAGGTACTTGACACCTAAGTGAGTGGCAGCCTAATCTTGGATTTATCTAAGACATGGCAGGCTATAGAGGTCACGTGACGGGCCAGAGGCTCAATGGGAGATGAAGCTGGCGACAGAATAAAGTTATGTACGCACAAAAGGGTATTTCCTAAAATTGCAGAGGTATTCTTCAAAATTGGGTTTATAAGCTTTGATTCGTAAAGCTAGAATTACTAGCTAAAACCTTATGAACCTAGTTTGGGGGATCCCACCGGCACTCCCATCATCCGCGCCCTTTTGTACAACAGGTTATAGGAGCTTAGCCAGCACTCCATTGTAGGGCAGTATCGAGGCTGAGCCGTTATGGTCTCTTATGCTGAAAATTGCAAGTCAGAAATTGATTATTCCTACAATTACCCCTGAGGTTTGAAATAAATTTCCTGCATCCCTCGCCTCAGTTACAGGCGACTTAACCGTCCACAATTCCTCAGTCGCCAAAATTTTGGGTTAACACCTGATCCATCGATATCGTCAAAGTCGTCTTCAGCACCACATGAACAATGCAGCTCATCAACATCGATGCGCATGACGATAATGTGGAAACGCAAAGGCAAGATAATCTAAGCCGAGCAATAGCAGAAGCCCAGCCAGCCGTACCACAATGGTCGGGCGAAAACCCAAACATTGAGTTCCCAGGACCCCCATATTGGCTTCCCCTTGTGCCTTTGACTCGCAAATATCCTGGCAGACATCCGTTATGTCAGTATGCCGCCGGCAGGCCCTTGACTATAGTAGAAGCTTCAAGGTGTATTACTTCAAGATGCATTGAGGTTTTCGGCCTAGACATGTCACCCGTCTTGTCCCATCTGCCTCCAATGGCGCGGGTTGTGAAATACTCGACAGCTCCGGCTTCCTTTGTCCTGGGTGGCCTGGATGATTTGCAGGTCAGCGTGGAGGACTACCGAGAAATCACTGGCTTTCCAGCCAAGCGAGTCAAAGTCGTAGATCTTGTTCGGTATGATTGTGTAGATACGGAGTATGAGCCCGTGGGGCCATGCCAGGCAATCCCTGTGAAGGATAACGCCATTTTCGACTTGATCGAAGAATGGCCAAGTACCATCCTCTTAGCAGTCGTTATTGGAACTTTTTCTGTCTGCATGATGATGTCAGGGTTGAGCTGAATGGAGACTTAATGCGAGCTGAAATCGTTGGACGAAACGGACGAAACGACCCGGAGCCTTATGAAGGACCTGATTGCCTCGAAGAGCCTCGGCAGATGGAAAATCGGTCCTAGAGAAGTACGAATCCCTCGAGACCGCTACGGCACTAAGTACCCTTCAGAGCTCTAAGATGCTTCAGTGCCACGTGTTCACCATCTCCTGACTGCCCACTCAATGCAGAAACCAACAGATGATACCCGAAGTGAGTGTGAGCGGAATGACTGAGCACTTAAGGGGCACATTCAATATTGATCCGTTGTCTACCAGTCTATCTCGAAGAACATAACCGTCAAGCTAGAAGTCTAGGCAATTAGTCTAATGCGACCAAGGCGCAAGCACGAAAACCTGTGCAGCTGAAAGAAAAGGGACAATTATGGCTGTATATAGATCGGGCCGAACATTTCTGATAAACCGACAGGGATCAATAACAGTGGCATATTATTGTGTATGTAGCGATGCGCAAGTGCGCTCATCTTGTAGCGTGATACTTCTTATCATGACAATGATGAATCATAAACACTTAAATCGGTTGACTTAATCAAAGCTCTAATATTTAGCATAAAGTGTAATGCTATTTAATTAAGATAAAAGTCTCCAGTATTCGCATTTCTGATAATAAATTGTTAACGGATCAGCCTTTAAAGGCAACTGTCGATAATAATTGGTCTTTTTCGTAATCATATAGGAGATTTCTATGCCGCACCTAAAGCTTAGAGCAGTGAGAGGACTTCCCACACCTAAAGCAAAGCAGTAGGCAGTGTATTGAAACGCTTGGTGATTATCATCAGAGCTATCAAAGTAAATTGGCAAAGAGTTCACCACCCAATGGTACCAGTTACTACCGTTCATTCAGCTGACGATTCAGCAATTTCCCCGTGTAACATCAAATATAAAGGAAAGGATGGGGTGTCTCATCCTAGCATTCAGGATATGATACGTATTAAATGGCCGCTTATGTGACTCGGTGATCCCGCATTCAGGAATGTGTCTCAGATCTCGCGTCGTGAATCAGCTACATTTCCAGGGAATTCAGGTATCAACGCGTAATATAGTAAGCTGGCGGGATTTTTACCCGCTATTACCTTTAAAGTTGTAGCCGCTCACATGTTTCAACCCTCGTGCTAATGAGTAGTCTAAGCTAAGACATGATCGATTCTAAAAGTGCTCGTGTGCGTGTGAACGTAGGCCGCCGCGGCGATGGCTTTGAATCAATCGCTTAAAAGCAAGCCACAAGAGGCGTCACCTTAATTCTTACCAGGATGTTGCATTCCAGAATAATTATAAGATCGTTGAAGAGGGAATTTATGGTCATATCCCTCACAGGGTGGCGTATTCAATTCCATTCTAGACCACGATGCCAGCTTCTCTTGTAATACGCACATCCCAGTCAGTTATCAGTGGAAGAATTCGTGGCTTCCAGAAGACCGTGATTATGACGGGAATAACCCCTTTTCGGCATCCTATGTAACACCTCAAAAGGTCCTTTCTTTCCGGAATCGAAGCAGTGAGATCACATCGCATCTCGGCAAGTCCCAGCTCGGAGGAGGCGGCAAACTAAGACCTAGAGGAAGGCATCGGACTATCTAGATCATTGAGGGCCTTTGGGTCACGGTCGATTTCGTTCTAGAAGGAAGCGTGATCTAGTATAAAAATACACCCTGCATCTTTGGTTGAATGCACGTGCCCCAAGCTATTAAAGACCACTCCATTCATATTGTTGTCCCTCTCAAATAGGCATTAGCCACGTTTTTGACGCACTTCATCCTAAGCGCATGCGATGTGTTAATGTGGTGCGACTATAGCACTGTCGTGTTCTTGGCATCAACTACATCTGCCAAGAGATCCTGGTCTGAACTGTCCATCTACAGCACACTTCAGGGCACTTAAGAGGTATATTATATAACGCATATATTGGGGGAGCGTGAGTGTGTTAGCTTTTTTTACGATGCGGCGTAGCACTTAATACGTTATATAAAAAAAGCTAGGCGTTTTTTTTACGACACAGCAGTATATATAATTCGTGTTATAAAAAAAGCTAATATTATTTATATTAAAAAAATAAAAATAAAAATAAAATTAAAATTTAAATATAATTTATTTAATTATTTTTTTTTTATTATATTTTTTTTTTATATTATATTAAAAAAATAAATAAAATAAAAATATAATATAATTATAATGTTTTTATAGCTAATAAATATTAAAAAAAATATTATAAAAAAATAAATTATATAATAAAATTATTTATAAGTTTATAAAATTATTTATTTATAATATATTTTAAAATATATTAATTTTTTTTATAATATAATATAATATTTAATATATTATATAAAAAAAACTAAATATTTTTTTTATAATATAATAATATATATAATTTATATTATAAAAAAAATTAATATTATTTATATTTATATTTTAATTAATATTAAATTAATTTATTAATAATAAAAA
>MU389912.1:0-14547 GCA_022578765.1 Xylaria sp. FL0933
AAATTAATATTAAAATTATTAATAAAATTTATAATATTTTTTATATAAAAAATATATTAAATTAAAAACTTATTTTATATATTAAAAAAACTAAAATTTTATAAATAATTAATAAAATATATAATTTAATAAAATTAAAGCTTAAAAAAATTATAAATTTAACTTAAAAATTCAATTATAACTTTATAAATTTAAGTGTTACTATTAAATAATTATAATTATTAAATTTAAAAATATTATTTATATTTAATAAAAAAGTCGTATTAATGCCGCAAATAATAAACGAGGCAAATAATATATAAATAGTAATTAACGATTTATTTATAAAAAATACAACGTAAAATTAACCACGACTTATTGCTAATGTTACCGCGACTTAGCTACGCTTTAATAAAAAATATATAGCTAGCAAATATAAAAATTTATTTAAAATAGTCGATAAATTAATTAAACTTATATTATAGCTATTAGTAAATAATAAAGCGGAAAAAAAACTTTTTTTTTAAAAAAACGCAAAAAAAAAGCAGCTAATACGCTTTTTAAAAAAATAAATTAATATAATTAATAAAGCGGCAGAACAAATAAACTTTAATAAGCTAATTATATGCTGCAACTTTAATAAAGCTATATAAAAAGCGATTAAATAAACCTCGACCGCGAACGTAATAATAAACTTAATAAAAAGTTAGGCTTAAATAACTATAGCCACGCAGCTAGGTTATATTAATAAAATAATACTTGCAAAAAAAACTAAAAAAATTTTAGTTAAAATAAAAAAATAATTAAAAAACTTAAAAAAAAAAACATTAATAAATATTATTAAAGCTATAAATACAGCTTTAATAAGCAGTAATATAATTACAGCTAAAAAGCTTAATAGCAATAATATTATTATTATATTTAAAAACGCGGTTTTAAAAAATATAAATAATAAAAAATAAATTATTAAAGCATTTAATAATAAAATAAAGCTGCAAAATAAAAACGTAGTAATTATTATAAAAAACGTTTTAACGAAATAAATACATAAAATATATATAAACAAAAACTTGCTAAAAATATTACGTAGTAAACACTTTAAAATTACGCGATATAAAAAAATAATATTTAAAAACAAAAAAATAAAATTTGCGGCTATTATAGTTTACATCGGTAGTATATAAACAGCTAAAATAATATATAACGACAACTTTATATAAAAAGTTTAACTATTTAATTATAAATTTTTTATAAAAAAACTTAAGGTTATTTAATGTTTTAACTGCTATAAATTTAAATATATAGTTAAATTTTGCTTAAAAAATACTAGGTATAGCTACTGCGCAGCTTTAAAATATAAAAATAATAAAAATAAATACCCGGTTAAAAAAACAAGAGCTAAAAAAAAGTATATTAACTACAACAGCAACTATACCGCGTAAAACAAGTTATATAAAAAAAAAACAAAAAAAAAAAAAAAGTAAAAGCGGTATATATTTTACGACTTAAAAGCTTTTAAAACATAAAAAAATCAGCAGTAATTAATAAAATAATTTTAAATAATAAAATTTAAATATTATTAGCTTTAACTTTTACTAAATTAAATAATATTAAATTACCGGCGAAAAAATAGCGCATAAATAATTTTAGCAAAGCTATTTTTTTGTTTATATAATAAAGTGTAATATTATTTTTTAAAATATAATAAGCTTTAAAAATAATATAATAAAAGTATTATTAAATAATAGCTTTAATTATTTAATAATTTAAAAACCCCCGGTTAATAAATACAACAATATTTACTGCTTAAAAAAATATAAATATTAAATAATTTAAACAAAAAAAAAAGCCGCTTTATATATAAACAAAAAAATAATAGCAAAATTATTAAATAAAAAGTATAAAAAAAACTAAGCAAAAATAATAATAAATAATAAAAATTAAACGGTAATTATATAATTAATTTACTTGCCGAACTAAAAAAAAAAAAAATATATTATATACGAGCTATAAAAAATATAAGCTATATAGCTATAATAGTATATTTAAATATATAAAATAAAATATATATACGTACTTTTTTCGTAAATAGTTCGAAAAAGATTTTTTTTTTTTTTAAGCTTTAGTTTTAAAATATATTTATTTATATTTTTTATTATTATATTTAACTTAAAAAACTTTTTAATTATTTTAATAATTTTAAAGCTTTTATTAAAAAATTATTTATAATACGTTATTTTAAAATAATATTTATTTATCGATTAATAATAAAATTAATAGCTTAATTAAAAAATTTTTTTATTATTAAATAATTAAATTAAAGAATATTATAAAATTAATTTAAAACGCTTATAAAAAGCAGCTAAAAAATTAACTATAGTTTAAACTTTTATTTTTTAATAATAAAATTATTAAATTTATTTTAATAAATATTATAATAAATTAACGCTAACTTATAAAATTTACGAGAATAATTAGCACAATAAAAATATTATAATAATAATTTACGTCGATTTTAAACTTTAATTATATTTAAATCGAAAAAAAAAACGTAAAGTATAAAATTAATAAACTATAAAAAATAAAAATTCTAAAAACCTTAAATTATTTAAGTTTTTTAATTTTAAATTTTTTTATTTATATTATTTATATTATTTTTATTATAATAATAATTATTTTAATTATATAGCGTTACTTTTAAGTTATTAATTTTTTTAAGATCGTTATAATTAAAATTTAAGCTAAAATTATATACGTTATAATAATAATTTTAAGTTAAATTAAAATTATAATAATATTAACTTTAATTAATTAATTAAGTTTAATTATTTTTATTTTAGCTTTAGTTTTAATTATAATAAATAAACTAAATAAATTAAAAAACTAAAAGTTATATTTTAAGCTATAAAACAAAAGTTTTATATTAACACGAGCAAGATTATTTATATAATTAAAAAAATAAATTAAAAAATTAAAAATTAATATTGTATTATATTTTAGCGCAGAACTTATAAAAAATAATATCGATTAACTTATAATTAAAAAACTTTTTTTAAATAAACTAAAAGCAAGATTTGTTAATTAATTATATTAAAAGTTAATATTAATATATAAAAAAAAAAATATAAAACAGCAATAAAATTAAAACTTTCGATTATTTAATTATTATTTAGCTTAAATTAAAACTTAAAATAACTTTTAAAATAAAAAAAAAAAAGCTATAATTTATTATTTAAAATTTTTTATTTTATTTTAGCAGAAAATTTAAAATTTTTATAACCTTTTATTTATAACTAAAACTAATATAATAAATATAATATAATAATATTAAAAACTAATATTAAATAAACAGCGAAATATAAATTTTTAAAAATATTTTTAGTAAAATAATAACTAAAATTTTATTAAAAAAAATAAAAATTTTTAATAAAATTAAATATTTTAATTAATTATATTTTTTTTTAAATTTTTTAATAATAAAAATAAATTTAAACAAAAACAAAAATATATATAAATAATTTGCAGCTACAATAGCTATTTTTATTAAAATTAAACTTTTTAAAAAAATTATTTAAATAATTAAAAAAAATTATTTAATTTTTACTAGTTTAACTTTAAAAAAAATTAGTTTTAAAACCTTTAAAAAAATTAATTAAATAAATAATAATTTAAGTTAAACTTTATTTATTATAATTATAACCGCAAAAGTTATTTTAATTATAATTATTTTAAGCTTAATTATAAACTATATAATAATCGCAAATAAAAAATCTAAAAAATATAAATAAACAATATATAAAACAATAATAAATTAAACTATAGCTATATTAACATAAATTATATACTTAATAGCAGATTTTTACGCACTTTAGATTTTAATTTTTATAATAATTTAAAAAACAATAAATAAATTAATTTTTATTTAATTATTTTAAGTAAAAAAGTTAGCTTTACGTATTAACTTTACGTTATTTTTATATTTTATATATTATTATAATACCTAGTTTTAAAAAGCCTACAATTAAAATATATATTAATTTAAATTTATACGTTAAATATAATTATATTAATATAATTTTTATTTTATATTATAAATTAAAAAAAATATTTTATTATATTTATTAATTATAATATGCCGCAAGTAATAAATTTTTAATATATAAAGCTTTTTAGGTTAACTATTAATTAATTAATTATTATAAAATTATATAATAATTTAAACGTGTATATATTAAAATTTAGCAAGATAATTATTTAAAAAATAATTTAATATTATTATTATAATTAATACTAAAAAACTAAAATATTATATTTAATTTAAATATAAATCGTTAGTTTTATAAATTATATTATAATTATTTTAAATTAGCTTTATTTTATATATTTATATATATATATAAAAATAAAAAATTTTATTAAATATTAATTTAATTATTTAAACTTTTATATTTATAAAAAACTAAGTTTATTATAAATTTTTTTAAAATTAATAAAATTTCGGCGGAGTTTTATAATTTAAAAGAGTTTTTTAACGCTAATAATATTAGCAAATTATTTTATTTAAAATAAAGTAATTTTATTATTAATTTAAAAAAAAAATATAATAATTTTTTATTATTTTATTTATTTATTAACATAAAATAAATTAGCTAAATTATATAAATAATTAGCTAAAATAATCGAAAATAAAAAAATATAAAAATTTACTAGCTTTATAAGCGCACTTATATTATTTATATTTAAAAAAAATAATATTTTATACTTTTATATTAATTATAAAAAATTTAACTTAATTACGAAAAAAAATTATTATATATTTTTACTTATTTTAAAGCTATTAAATAAAATCGTATATATAAAAATATTTACTAAAATCGACTTTAAAAATATATATTATCGGATATATATATAAAAAAAAAACAAATAAAAAATAGCTTTTTATATAAAATATAATTATTATAAATTTTTAGTTATGCTTATAAGTTTATATAATACTTTTATTATTTTTTAAAATTATATATATAAAACACTTAATAATATTTTAAATATATTTTATATAATATATTTTAATAATATGTTTATTTTTTTTAATATTAAAAAAACTTATATAAAATATATGCAAGACATTATTAAAAGATTTTAAAATATAAAGTTATATATTAAGCTTTTTAAGTATTAATTTTATTAAAATAAAATCGAATTTTTTAAATATATTATTTTTAGTTAAAAAATCGAAATAAATCTAGCTTATATTTAAACAATAAATAAATAGCTAATATTAAATACTTGTTGTATACTATAGTAATTTTTAAGGTTTTATAATTTTTATTATTGTTTTATCGACAAATATTTCCGGGTTGCAGTTTTATTATTTCGGTATTTAAAATAAAACGCAACTAAAACAAAAAAAAATCAAATTTTTCTTAATATATTAATAATAATAACGTTTTATAAATTAAAAGTATTATTTAAAAAAGCTATTTTTTTTATTTATTTTAACCTTAAAAAATAAATACTAATAAAAACCGACGTTTTAATTATAGCGTTAGCAGAAACTTTATTTTAAAAAAATAATTGTAGTCGATAGCGCTTTATTATATTTTATTCTTGTAAATAAAACAAACGTAAATTAAAATAAAGTACGCTAAACTAAGAAATATATATTATAATAAAATATTTTAAGCATTAGCAGTATTATTTATAAAAAAATAAATTATTTATTAAAATATTAATTAATTATAATAATTTAATAAAGTTTATAAAAACTTTTAAATTAAATAATCGGCAAGCTTAATAATATATTAAATTAACTTTTTATAATTTTATTATTAAATATAAATTAAGCAAATAAAACAAGGCCGATTTTTTCTTGCGTCACTTAGATTATATATAAAAAAAACATAAAATATTTAATTTATTTTTAATATTAAAAAAAAAAATTATAATTACGCAAGTCTTTATAAAAAAAGCTTATTTAAAAATATTAATTAATAAAGTATACGCTATTTATTAATTAGCTATTTAAAAAATATTTATATAAACAATTACGCGCTCGCAAGTATAAACAGCTGCAAATATTAAAACAATTTAAAATTTAAATATATTAACTTTACTCTAAAATATAATTTAAAATATCTAGCAAAAAAACTTTAAATATTGTATAATACGTCGCTTAATCTAAAACGAAGCAAATAATAAACTTTAATAATTAATTAAAAAATTACTAATTTATTATATAAATAAAATTTATATACTTTTTAAAAAAACAATATATTTTTAATTAATTAAGCTTTATTATAATAATTTATTAATAAAGCATTTTAATTAAAATTAAACTTTAGATTTATTAGCACGTAAGTTTTATTAAAAAAATATAAAACAAGATATATAAAACTATATAAAAAACTATATAATATATTTTAAAATAAAAATAAAATATTATTAAAAATATAATAAACTTAATATGCTATTTTTATTAAATAAACTTATATAAGAGTTATTAATAAATTTTATTATTAGATTACTAAAAATATTTTATAATAAAAAAATAATTAATATAATATTAATTATTATAAATTAATTTATTAAAATTATATACTTATTTTTAATTAATATTAAAATAATTTTAAGTATACTAATAAAACTTTTTTATTAAAAAATTAAATATAAATATAATAATTTAATAAATATTATATTTAATAAAAAATTAATATTTATAAGCGACTTTTAATCGAAATTATATTATTATACCAAGGTTAAATAATATTATTCGGTCGTATTTTACTTTAAAACTAATAAATAAATAAAGCAAATAAATTAAATAATTAAAAAATATTTAAAATATTTTATAAATAATAAAAAAACTAACTAGCTATAATTATTATTAACAGTATATTTTATAATAAATATAATAATAAATATATTTATAAATAAGTTTTTTTTTAAAACTTTATTTAATTATATATTAAAATTTTATTTATTTATTAAAAACAATTTTATATTAAAAAAAGTATTAATAATATATAATTATTTAAATAAGCTATAAAATTTTCGTAATAAGCTAATAAATTAATAATAAATTATTAATAAAGCATATTAAAAAT
This sequence comes from Xylaria sp. FL0933, assembly GCA_022578765.1. Classification (NCBI taxonomy): domain Eukaryota; kingdom Fungi; phylum Ascomycota; class Sordariomycetes; order Xylariales; family Xylariaceae; genus Xylaria; species Xylaria sp. FL0933. Next base: position 7,083 of record MU389912.1, read on the forward strand.
ATTATAATCGAAAATATTAACTAAAAATATATAAAACTAGTTAATTAGTCGTATTATTAACTTAAAATTTAAAGCTTAAATATTTTAAATTATTGCTTAAATTTATAGGTTTATTTAAGATATTAAATTAAATTAATTCGTAAATATATTGCTTAACACTTTTAATATAATATACTTGTTTTTATAATATATTTTTAATTTAATTATTAAAGCTTTAAAATATAAATATATATAATAATTTATTTATGCTTAATTTTAAAAACGAAAATAATAAATAAAAAATAAAAAATATAATAAAACAATAATAATATAAAAGCAAATTATATTATAAAATTAAATAAAAAAAATAACTTTTAAAATATAATTAATAAATATTAGTTATTAATATTATAGCACTAAAAGTTATTAAAGCATTTAAAAAACAATAAAACAAAAAAAAAAAAAATATTTTAATGTTAATAAAAATTAATATTAACTATTTTAAACTAATAATAAAACTTAATTATATTTTTATTAAACTATTAGCTTTAATTATAAACTATTTAAATAAAAACCTTATAATATTATATATATATTATTTTTTTTAAATATATAATAAAAATTAAACTTATATCTTAAGTGTAAAAATATTTACGCCCGATTATTAAGCCCTGCGCAAAAAACGTATAATATAATTATTTCTCGAAAAAAAAAATATTTATATTTATTATAAAACTTATTAAACTTTTTTAAAAAACTTTATTTAATTTTTTTTTTAATAATATTTTTTACTTTTAAATAAAACGCCGATATAACTACGCGCTAAACAAAAAAACTAAAATTAAAATATTATACTCGCAAAAAAATTTATTAAAAATAAAATACTTACGTATTAAAATTTTATATTAATTAAAATATATTTTAAAATATATATAAATTAAAAAAAACTTATTATATTAATAAACAAAAATTTAAAGGTTAAACGCTATAATAAATAACGCTTATAATAAATATATTTATAATTAACGTAAAAGTTTTAATTATAATATTAAATTATAAACTATAAATAAAATAAATATAAAATATTTTAATATTTTATATTTTATTAATAAAGCAGTAAGCTGCATAGTAAATTAAGTAAAGCTAAAAAAAAAACTTTAATAAACAAAATTAAAATGCTGTAATTTTAACGCGAAAAGGTTTTAAAGCTTATATAATTAGCTTATTATTTTTATTTAAAATAGTTTAGTTATTATTATTTATTTAAATATTAAAAGCGGTCGAGCTTTACTTAATAAATTTATATAAACAGGTGGCATTAAATTTAATTATAATTAAGAGTTAAGTTTAATTAATATAATAAAATTAAAATAAAATAAATATAAAAATATTTATAAGCTCGTAAATATTATAACTAATGGTGTAGTTAATATATAAAAATAAAGCAAAATTTTAAAAACCGCAAGCTAAAATTAAAGAAAAGGTTTTATTAAAATTAAAAACTTTTTTTGCACGATTAAAACAGCTATAATATATTTATAGACTACGTATAATTAAAGGGTTTTAGCGGTGATTATATTTTTTATTTTTTGTTTTGCTTAATATTTTACGCTTTTTTTTTTTTTTTTTTAAGCGGATATATTATTAATATAATTAATAAAAAAGTTAACTACGAATAATATATAATTAATAATATTAATAAATAAATAAATATATTTATTAAAAGTAGTATTAGCGCTTACGTTATCGGCATTAATATTAGTAATAATATTAGTAAAGCTAGCAAAAATAGTTTTAACGTTAAAATTAATACTAAAAATATTAACAATATTAATATTAGTTAAAGTAAAAATAAAAGAATTAAAGTTTGAAATAGTTTTAATATTATTAAGATTTAACTTTAAAAGTAAAGGTGTAGAATGTTTAGCAAAAAAGTTATAACAAAGAGTTAATAAATAAAAACTATAGCTATAACTACTGCCGCTACCGCGACCGCGACTACTACGCGCGGCATTTTTTTTAAGAGTTTTAAAAAGTATAATTAATATTAATATAAAAAATATATAATTAAAAAACAAAAAATAAATAAATATAGTTAAATAAAGCAAAGAATATAATATAAAGTAGTGTTAAAGACTTAAAATAAACAGCGGCTAAAAAAAAAAAAAAAAAAAAAAAAAAAAAAAAACTTTAACTTAAATTAAAAACTAAATATTTTATTAAGCAGGTGTAAATAAAAAAATTTTACTACGAAAGCGGTATAAAAGTGGGGTGATAAGTTATATTAATATAAAATATTAAAGTATTTTATATATTATATAATATTTTATTATATAATTATTATTATTTAAAATATATAATTAATTTTATAATAAAAAATTAAGGCTAGCTTATTTAAAAAAAAAAAATAATTATTATATATAAGCTATAAAAAGTATAGGCTATATAGTTATAACAGCATACTTAAATATATAAGATAAAATATATATATATATTTTTTTTGTAAATAGTTCGAAGAAGATTTTTTTTTTTTTTAAGCTTTAGTTTTAAAATATATCTACTTACGTTTTTTATTATTATACTTAACTTAAAGAACTTTTTAGTTATTTTAATAAAATAATAAAGTTTTATTTAAATTATTAAAAATAAAGGCCGGTTAATTAAATAATATATATTTATAAAGAATTTTAACTTATATTATTTTTTATAAGACCTAAAAAATTATAAAAGCTAAGGAGCTAAAAAATTCTTAAAATTTATAGCAAGCTAAAACTTAATATTAATTATTTTATAAAATAAAATAATTAAAACTTATTAAAAATAAAAAAATTTAATAATAAATTTAATATAAGCTATTAGCGATTTAGCGGTAATATATTAAAAGAACTTTAAATAATTAAGTTTTAATTATAAAATTATTTAAATAATTATTAATATAAATATAAACTTAAAAAGCTATAGCTGTAAAATAAAAAAGTAAAATTAGCTAAAACTAAAAAAAAAAAAAATAGCAGCTAAAACAATAGCGATTATTATAAACATAAATATTTTATATATAATTAATAAATTAAATATAGCTTTCGACCGATTAATTAAGCAATTTATAAAAGTAGTAAATAAAACGGCGCTTAAAAAAATGTTAGGCAAAGGTTACCGAGTACTTATTTAATAGTCTACGAAAGTTAAAAAAACAAAAAAAAAAACGAAACAAGCTTATAAAAAGTTTTAAACCGATAAAACTATAATAGTATAGCTTAAACTTAAAAAAAAAAAATAAGCGCTTATTAATAAAGTAGCTAAAGCTTAAAAACGCAGCTAAAAAAAAGTATTCGCGAAAGCCTTGAAAAATTTAAAAATGTTTTAAAGCTTAGTTAAATAAGCTAAATCGGTATATAAACCGGCCCTTAAAATAGCGGCAATTTTACCGCTAAATAAAATAAAAAATAAACCGGCGAGCATAATTATTTTTAAAAATAAAATAACTTTATTAATAAAATATTTTTTTTTAATATTATTTATAGATTTAATTAATATATTAGCTAAAAAACTAATATATAATAGCTATTAAAAATTTAAAATAAACACGTTTATAAGCGAAAAAAATATAGCAGTATTAATTTAAACGTTAGTTTTTTAAAAAGCTTTAAAAAAAATTTATTATTTAATAGATTTTTTAAAGCTTGCAGACTTGCTTTAATAAAATAAATAATTATATTATATATAGCTAGCTTTTTATTAAAATATTATTTAATAAAATTTAAAAAAGCAAAAGTAATAATAATTTTTAAACTAAATAAATTAAAAAAAGTTAAAAAAATAGCTAAGAGATAAAAATTAATTACGCTTATTAATATAATAAATAAAATCTTCGAAAAAAAGCTATATTGCCGCATAATAAAAATAGCTAAAAATAAAAACTTATTATTAAATAATTAAATAAGTAATAAAAAGTATAAATTTATAAACGCGGCTATAAAACTAATAGCTAAAGCGGCTAAAATAACTATAAATAAAAAAAGTACTACGTTTTTATTATAATTAAATATTATAAAAGCTTTTAATATAGTTAATAAAAAATAAATAATTTATATTTTTTAATAAAAAAGTTTTTTTTTATAAGTTATAATATAAGTTTATTTATTTATTTTAAATAAATTAATATAACTTTACTTTAATAAAAAAACGTTATAATTAATAACTTTAAAAATAAAAATACTTTAAAGGTTTTTTTTTTTATTTTTACTTTTTTTTTTATATATTTTAATATTTTATAAAGATTTTATTATATATAAAAAATTAGTTATAGCTAGCTTTATTAACAATATTAACTTTTTAATAATAAATTTAAACGTCGACTAAAACTATAAAATATTAAAAATAATATAAAAAACGTGCGATAGCTAGGCCGTAAAATATAATATAAAGTTTACGCTTTAAAAAAATAAACTAATATATTTTTTTAATAGTAAAGCAGCGCTTACGTAAATAGTTCGCTTTTTTAGCGTTATAATTAAATTAATTAATAATATAAAATTTTTAAGCGTATAATTTAATAAAAATATAAAATAAAAAAAATATTTAATTAAACTTAAAAAAAAATTTAATATTTAAATATATATAATAATTAAACTATAAAATTTAATATAAAACAATAGCGTGTTTAAAATAAAATAAGTTTATTTAGCGGTAATTTATAACACGTTAATATATAATATAATAATATAATATAAGCTTTTTAAAAAAAATAAAACATAAAATATTATTAGCGCTTTAGCAGCTATTTAAAATAAATACTTTAAATAAATAGCTAGCGCTTTTAAGGCTATTTTTATAAAATATTTAAAAATTAAGCTAAAAGTTCTACCGATAAACTTATATTTTAACAATAAAGCCGCAGTAAATAAAAGTTAATTATATAATATAATTTATAACGAAGCTATTAATAAAGCTATTAATAAAATAAAAATAATACTATAAGTAGTAAAAAAAAAAAAAGCTAAAACTTAAATTAAAAATAAGCTTTTAAAAAAAAAATAGTTTTTATTAATAGTAATCTTGTAAAGCCGAACTGCTAGCATAAAAAATAATTAAAAAAATAAAAGCCTAAAAAAACGCTTTAAAAAAAATAAAAAAACCGTTAACGCCGCACTAAAATAAAGCATAATTATTTAATTTTAGCCGAGCAAAAGCTTAACAAAAATAATACACTTAAAAAATATAAAAATTTACTAAAATATAAAGTAGCATTAATTATTTAAGTTTATATAAAAAAAATTAAACTAAAAATATTTTTATATAAAAAAAAAATTTTTAAATTTTTAATACTATTTTATAAGTGCGCAAAAAAAAAAAAAACGCTTTAATATATTATCTTTAAATATAAACTCTTAAAAAAAAAAAAATATTTTAATTAAAAATTTAGCAGATATTTTGCTATTAAATAATAAAAATTTAAAGATTATTATAAAAAACCTTAAAACCGTAGGCTTTATTATAAAGTAGCTAATAAATACTAGTAAAATAGCTATATATAATAAAGCAGCAGAAATAAAAAAAATTAAAAAAAAAATAAAAAAAAAGAAAAAAAAAAATACCGCAGCAAGGTCGAAAAAACTCTACTAAAAGTATACTTAAATAAAGTAGTAAACTTGCTGCGATTTTTTTAAAAATAAAAGCTATAAAAACCTTTAAAAAAAGTTTTTTATGCTTTAACCTTGTTTTGTTTTTTACTGGTTAATTAAACAATAAAAACTAGCTTTTATAAAAACAAAAAACACTTAAATAGCAAGTAATATATAGCATAAGGTTTTTATTCGGCTTTTATATAGTTTTACCTATAAATATATACGTATAAAAAAACCGCGCTGCCTCGCGGCAGCACAGCAGGTTATTTAATAATAAATATATAATTTAATATATAAACTTTAATTATTTTAATTTTTTATATAAAAATCTTAAACTTATTTTATATTATTTAAAAAAATAAAATATATATAATTAAACACTTTTTTTATTTTAAGCTAATAATTTTTTAAAAATAACGAAAATATTTTTATATAATAAAAAAACTTTATTATTTTTACTTTAAAAATTAAATCTTAATTTTAAAAAAACTTTTATATATAAGCTTAAAAAAAACTTATAACTTAAAGTAGTATATTTTTATATAATTTAAAAAAGTTAAAAGCACGCTTTAAAAAAACGTTTTTTTTTATAAAAAACTATTTTTTTATTTTATTTAATAATAACTTTATACGACTAAAAAATATATTATATTTTTAATAAATTATAAAATATTTAATTTTATAATATTTTTTATAAATTTTTAAATAATTTATATTTTATATAATATTAAAAACAACTATATTTATTTTTTAAATTTAAATTTTATTTATATATAATATTTAAAATAAAACTATTTTAATAATAAAATATTAAATATTTTTAAAAACTTAATAAAAAAAAACAATTATTTTAAAAAACTATATAACTTATTATATAATAAAGCGCGGCAATTTATTAATTTTTATTAAAAGCTTAAAATTATAAAAAAATAATTTTATATAATATTTTTAATTATTTTAATTAATCGTGTAAAAAATTATTATATATATAATATTATAAATATATATTTTAATATAATTATAAATTATAATTAATATTAAATTAATTAAATAAATATTATATTTATATAAATATATAAATAAAAAAAAATTTATTTTTATATAAAATATTAAAAGTTATAATTAATAAAGTATTAAAAATATAAAAAATATTTAAAATAAAATATTTTAAAAAAATATATTTAAATATTATTATATATAAGCTATAAAAAGTATAGGTTATATAGCTATAACGGCATACTTAAATGTTTAAGATAAGATATATATACGCACTTTTCTCGTAAATAGTTTAAAGAGGATTTTTTCTCTTTTTAAGCTTTAGTTTTAAAATATACTTATTTATGTTTTTTATTATTATACCTAACCTAGAGAATTTCCTAGACATTTTAACAAATATAATTATTATATAAATATATTAAAATATATTAAAGTTTAAAATAATATTTATTTTTTAAAAGCTTATATATAAAAGTTTTTTTTTCGACTTATATTTATGTTTAAAAATTAAAAATAATTTATTTAATAAATATTTTATATAAAAAACAAAAAATATATATTATATAAACTAATAATATAATTAAATTATTTATTATTTTATATAAAATAAAAGTATTATATAATATTTTTAAAATATATAAAAATAATATTTTAATTAAAATTATATAAACTTTTTTTTTTAAAAAAACTTTTATATAAATAAAAAATATTTTATATATTAAAAAAAAAATACTAGTTAATTAATTATATATTTTAAAAAAAATCTCGTGCAAAAAATTAATATTTTAATATATATAAAATAATATTTAATAATAAATTAATTTTAATAAAATTTTTTATTTATTTTATTAAATATAAAAAGTTTT
>MU389913.1:0-14351 GCA_022578765.1 Xylaria sp. FL0933
ATTTAATAATAAAATCTTAAATAATAATATATTATATTTATTTAAATATTTATATTAATTATAATAATTTATAAAGTTTATATTATAAAGCTTTAACTTTATTATATATATTATATTTTTTTATAATCGACTTAATTTTTTTTTATAGTTTTAAAAAATTATATTTTTTTTATAATTGTTAAGTTATTTTAATTATTTTTTAATGTTTATATAAAAAATGTTTATAAAACTTTTTAATAAATTTATTTTATAGTGTTTTTAATAAATAAATTTTTTTTTTATATATTAATTTATTTTTATTAGTTTTTTTTTGCTTATATAACTTTATAAGTTTTTTTAAATTATAAGCTTATTATAGTTATATATTTATAAAATCTTTAAAAATAGCTTTTATTTTTAAACTTTTATTTTTTTAAGAATATAATACCTAGATATTTTATTTTAAAACTTTAAATTTTTTTTAATTTCGTCGACTAAATATATTTACTTAAATGTTTTTTTTTTTTTTAATATAATATATTTTAAAATTAAACTTTAAAAAAAAAACTATTTAATTTTTATATTGTTTTATTATTTTTTATGTAATTATAAACTTTATTAAGTTTTTATAGTTTAAATAAATTTTAATTAGCTTTATTATTTTTATAAAAAATAGTTTTTATTTTTTAAATGCTATAATAATTATAAATAATTTTTTATTATAAATAAAGTATTAAAGTTATATATTTTATAATGCTTTTAAATAATAAGCTATTAAGTGTTATTTATTATTGTTTTTAAGCTATTCGAGTATTTTTATAATTATTTTATTTAAAGTATTTATTTTTAATTTTTTTTTTTTTAATAAATTAAATAACTTAACTACCGGGTTTAAAATTATTTTATACTTTAAATTTTTAAATGTTTTTTATGCTTTATTTAATATAAAAAACATTTTTTTTTTATATTTTTTTATTATATACTTTATAAAATACTTTATTATATTTTTAAAGTTATAAATAAATATATAAATATAGTTTAAAAATTTTAAAGCTTATTTAATATTTATAATTATTATTAAATTTAATATTTTTTAATTTTATATTGTTTTAATCTTTAATTACTAAATTTATATTTATTTTAATATAATAATGAATTTTAAAAAGTTGATTTTTTATATATATTATATATATTTTTTTAGATTTAGTTATAATTTTATTTGCTATAATGTTTTTAATACTAAAATTATATATTTTTTATATTTTTCGAGTATATTAAAATAAATTAAAATATTGTTTAAATAAATAAATATAAACTTATTTAAAAACTTTTATAATATTATTATTATTATATATTAAAAACTAGTTAATATATTTTATAGTTTTTATAGCATGATTATATATTTATATAGTTTATATATTGTTTATATTACGGTTTTTTATTTTTTTTTTTTTGTTATATAAATAGCGTAATATTTATTCGGTATATTAAATATTATAAACTATTATATTTAACTAATATTTTTTTTTATTGTCGCAAATAAAATAAATAAATATTTATTTAATATTATAATTTTATTTAATAATTAATAGTTTATTATTACTTGAAATATTAGTTTATTTTTTTTATTAATTAATTATTTTTTATTTTTTATTTTTAATATTAATATTATTAAATAACTATAAAATAAAGATAATTTTTTAATAAAACTTTTTATTAAGTTTTTTTAAATATATTTTTATAAAGTATTTATTTTATTTAAGCTTATATAATATATTTAATAAAGCTTTAGTTAGTATTTTTTTTTAATTAAAATATAATGATTTTATAAACTATGCTTTAAAAGTTTTTTTTTTTTTTTTTTTAAAATAATCTATAATATTAATAATATTTTTTTAATATATTTTTAATGATTTTTTTAGCGATTTTATTTATTTTTTTAATTTATCGTTTTAATTTTTATTTAATTGTTTTTATTTTTTATCGAATTATAAAATTGCTAAATATTAATTATAATATTTTTAAAATAATATTATATTTAAAAATATCGGCGATATTTAATATAATTCATTTTTTATATTTTTATATTAATATATCGAGTAATATTATTTTCTTAAGTATACGTTTATTATTATAATTAAAAGTGTTTTTATTAAATTTTTTAATTTTTTAAGATTTTTTTTTATATTTTTATAAAATAAGATCTTGTTTTATTATTTATAATAATATATAATTTACTTGTGCTTTTAAGTTAATTAAAGCTTTATATTTTTTTTTTTGATTTTTAAGCTTAATTTTAAATTAGTTTTTATTTAAATTATATTATATTTTAAATAAGGTTTTAAAGTTATTAATTACTCGCTGTTTTTTTAGCGAGAACTTTTTTCGTTTTTTAATTTTTTTATTGCACGTATTATTTTTATAAATATTTAATCTAATATTTTTTTCGCATTTTAAGTTATTAGTTTATATTTAATAATATTATTATTTTAAAATAAATATTATTTTAATAACTTAAGTTATATTATATATTATAATTTTTTATTTTATGTTTTATATATTAAATATTAAAATAATTATACTTTTAATATTTAATAATATTTATAATTATTATCGGTATATTTTTTTGCTATTATTTTTTATATATAATTATTGTTTATATTAAAAATCGTAAATCTTTTATTATCTCAGTAATTAATTTATATTATATTTCCAGGTTATATTTTATAAAGATTGTTTATTATTATTTAAACGATTTATTTAAAAAATTAAATATTTTTTAGCTTGTTTTATAAATGTAAATAATATTTATAAACTATATAATATATTTATAATATTACGTTATGTTTTAAATATTTAAATATTAAAAAATTATTATTTTTTTTTATTATTATTTTATTATAATAATAATTTTTAATAATTAATTAAATAACTAGTTATAATATATATATTATATTAATTTTAGCTTTTATTAATAAAGCTTTATTGTTTTATTATATTTTAAATAGTTTTAGCTATAGCTTATACTTATTTATTGCTTTTAGTTTTTTTAAAGTAGTTTTTTTTATTTTTTTTTGTTCTCGGGTTTTATTTTCTAAGGTTTTATAAACTGTTTTGCTTTTTTAAATGTTTTTTAAAACTAATTATTTAAGCTATTTATATTTAATTTAATAATTATATTATTTATAATCGTAATTTTTTTTTTTTAAATAAAGTTTATTTTTAAGCTATATTTTAAACCTAGTTATAAAAATTTCTTTATAATTATTTAAATTTATTATAAACGCTAATTTATTTTTATTATTGGTTTTTTTATTTTAAACGAATTATTTTTTTAAGTTATATTTTTAATAATTTTAATTATTTTTTAAGCATATATATTTTTATTTTAAATGTTGTTCGTGTGCTGCTTTTTTTATATTATAATAAATTAAATAATTTATTATATTAAGTATAAAACTATATATTTAATTTAAAATAACGACTTTATATTTTTAATTTAAAAAAATTTTACTTTAAGCATTATTTTTTTATTTTTTATTTTTTTAGACTTTTATTATTTATATTTTTTTTTTTAGCTAAAGAATTTTTCTTTTTTAATAATTTTGTTTAATATTTTTTTTTTTAAAGCAGCATATTATTTAAAAATATTTTTTTTAACCGTAGTTAAAATATTTAACTTAAAATATATTTTTAAATAATTATTTTTTAACTTTATTAATTTGTTTAGTTTTTTATTTTTTATTTTTTTAAGAATTTTTTTTTTTAATTTTAGTAGTTTTTTTTTTTTTAAAATATTTATCGAATAATTATCGGTTAATTATAATAGCTATATCGATATATTTATTAATTATCGATAGTTTATTTATTTTATATAGTTTATTTTTAATTTACGCTTTTAATTTTTTATAAAATAAATAAAACAGCGCAGCTTTTAATAATCTTAAAATTACTGCTAGTTATTTAAACTTTATAGCGTAATTTATTATAGCTTTAGTTTATTTTAAGCGATAAAGCTATTTTTTAGCGTGTTTTGCTTTTTTAATATCTCCGAATAATATTTTTATATATTTTTTAAATTTGTTATAGCTAGTAAAAATCTTTTAAGTTTTTTTTTTAGCTTTATTTAGCGTTAAAGCTTTTAAAAAATTCTTTAATATTAGCTAAAACTATTTAAATATTTTTTTTGTTAAAAATTATAAAATAACTATAACTTTTTAATAATCGAAAATAATACTGCTTAAATATTATTTTAAATATAATTTAATTTAAATTAAAAATATATTAACGTTTATAAATTTATTATATAATTTTAATATTATAAACTTAAAGCTTTTAATATTTAATAAGTATAATATAATAATAACTTTTATTAACAATAATAAAAATAAATTATTTTTTTTTAGTTGCTTATATAAAACTATTGTTTTAAAAGCTAATATATTTATTTTTAATATAAATTAAATTTTTATTATTATAGCTTTTAATAATTAAAATATTATAAGTATAAATATTAATTAGCTAATTTATTTAAGTATAATTATTATTAATTTAAATATAATAATAGTTAATATTGTTATAATAAATACTAGTGTTATTATTTTTATAGCTATTAATGCTATAATAATAAGTGCTGCTGTTATTATTTTTATAGTTATTAATATTTTCTGCAAAATTATTTTTAAAGCAGGTATTACTAGCTTAAATAAAAGTGCTAACGTTAATATTAATTTTTTTTTTTTTAATTTACTGCTTAAGTTTTTTTTATTTATTTATATTATTATAGTATTTTTTATTAACGTTAATAATTAATTAGCTGCAACCAAGGTTTATTATTTAAGTGTACTAATATTTATTATTTATTAAAATATTTATAAAGTTTATAAACTTATATTTTAACTTTATATTTTTAATAATATAATTTATTTAATTAGCTTAATTTATAAGTTTAAGTTATACTTTTTAAAATAATTATTTATAAATAAATTTATATTTTATTATTTTATTAAATATTTTTATAGTATTTTTATTAGCAAATTTATTTCGTGGATTTTTTATTATATAATTTTTATATATTAATATTTATACCGTGCTAAGTTTTATTAATTAAAAAGCTATTAAAATATTATAAACTTTATATATATTTATAAAATATATATAATATACGCGGGGGTTTTTAATTTATAAGTAATAATAAAACTAATAACTATTAATTTATAAAAAAAATTTTCGGATATTTTTATTATTATACTAAATACGCGTTAAATATAATAATTATTATATTAAATATTAAAATAAAATATAATATAAAATTAATAATTAAAAAATAAAACTAAAAAAATAATTAAATATAAAAAATTATAATTATTATATAAATATAAAAAATAAATTGTTTTTAGCGCAATAGCTTAAGATTAATAAAGTTGTTGTCGACAGCATTAATTTTAAAACCGATAAAATTAATATCGACAATATTAATCTAGGTTAAATTAATAAAATTAATATTAACTAAAGCGATAAAGTTATATTAAGCCTTTATATATAATAAACAAAGCGTGCAACCGGCAATAATAAAATAATAAATATAAAAAGTGCAGCGCACACTTGGTTTTTTTTTAAGCCATTTTTTTTTATAATATATACTTATAAAAAATAAAAATAAATAAAAAAATAAACATAAAAATAATAAAAAATTAAAAAATCACGTATAAAATAATTAAATTAATAAATATAATTTAAATATATTAATAAATAAATAAAAAATATATATAATTTTAAGGTTTTAATTATTTAGTAATAAAAAAAACAAAAAAAACGAAAATAAAACAAAGAATTAATAACTTTAATAAAGTTTAATGCGCTAGTTTTTATTTTTACTTAAAAAAAAATAATTTATAAACTTAACACTTATTATAATAAACCTAGCGTAAATAATATTATTAATTATTTTAAATTAAATATATATTATATTTTATAATAATAATAATTATAAAAAAAATAAAATAATAAAATAGCTTACTTAATATTATTATATAATTTTTTATATTTATAATACTTTATTTAATAAACTAGCGAAAAAATAATATAACTTTATATAATATATATATTTTATATTAATAAAAATAAATTGTTGTTTTATTTATATTTTTTTCGGTTTTTTTTTTTTTTTTTTTTTATTATTTTTTTTTTTTTTTTTTTATAAAAATTTTATAGCTTTACTTTAAAAACGTTTTAACCGATAATTAAAAGCACGCTTTATTTTTAAAAAACTTAAAGTTTTTTTATAAAACTAGATTTTTTTTTACGATTTAAAATAAACCTCGCGGACTTTTATTATATTATAATAACTATAGTTATATTTTTATTTTTGCTTTTATTTTCGCTTAAAAAAAAATAACTAAAAAAAATTTTATTATAAAAATTATTTAAACGCGCGCGTTATTTATAATTAACGCCACTTTTTTTAAGCATAAATATATTTTATATTTTAAAAATAAAAAAAACTTATTTTTTTATAAATTTTATAAACTTAATAAAAAAATAAAATTACTACGGTTTATTTATAAAAAAAAACCTAGTAAAAATAATTATATAAATAATTAATAACTTTATTTATTATTTTTTTTTATTATATATTTATTTATAAAAAAACATAATAAATTTAATAAAAATTAAATTAATTTTAACCACGTTAATAAATTTAATTAATAATAGTTTTTATTATATTAATAAATTTAATTAATAATAATTTTTATTATATTAATAAATTTAATTAATAATAGTTTTTATTATATTAATAAACTTAGTTAATAATAGTTTTTATTATATAAAAATATTAAAAAACTAAAGATTTATTAAGTAAATATAAAATCGAGAAAAAAAAAAAAAACCTCGTAGTAAATAAAAATTTAAATAAAAAGCTTATATAATTAATTTATTATTTCAACTAAGCTTAATATAAATATAATATAAATTTTTTCCGTAAATATTTTTTTATAAAAAAACATAAAAAAACTATATTTAATTAAAGTTATACTTTTATATTTTTTTTTTTATTTTTTAATATTTATATATAAATTATTATTTTATATAATTATTATTTTATATAACTTAAATTTTATTTTTTAATTTATATATATATTATATTTATATAATAAAAAAGCTCGGTTTATTATAATAAATTATAAATTAATTATATTTAAATATATATTATTAAATTATATTAAATTTTATATATAAACTATATAAAAAAGCCGGAATAATATATTTATTTTATATTTAATTTAATTTATTTTTTTTTAAAGCTTTTACTAGCGTTTTATAAGTTTTTTTAGCCGCTTTAAAATTTATTTTATTTAATAATTAACGTAGCGTTATTTTAAACTAGTTTTATAATATTTTATTTAAGCGCTTTTTTTTTAAACCGATAATATATTTAACGAACATATTAATTATTAAGCTTTTATAAATATAATTAGCTTTATAATTTATTTAAACAAAACTCATTTTATTTTTAGTTTATTATATATAAAACTTATAAAATATCGTATAATTAAAATAGCTTAAATAAAAAACTATTTTTTTTATTATTATTATTATACTTAAAATAGCCGCTAGTTTATTTTTATATGCGCGATTTTTTTGCGCGATAATATATATATATTTATTATAGTAAACTTAGCGAGGCTGGTTTTTTAAGCGCTCGTTAAAATAAAAAAAACAAGCTTAAGCTAATTAAAGCAGCTATCGCTTAATATATTTTTATTTTTTATAAAAATTTTATAACATTGTTTTAACTTTAATTATTACTTGTTTTTTTTTAATTATTTATTTTTAAATATTAAACTAAATTATAATTATAATTTTATTTAAACTAGCTAATATATTATTTATATTTAAATTATTATAATTTTTTATATTATAATATAAAAATATATAATACGGTATATAAAAAAGCTAGGGCTTAAATAAACTAAAAAATAGTTTTAAAATAAAAAACCGAGATTTAAAAATAAGCTGCGCTTTATATAATATAAGCGTAAGCGGCAAAAATAGCAAAAATAATAAAAACTTTAAAAAAAAACAATATAAAAACTTGGTTAAGCTGCGCCTGCTTTTTTTAATAAATAAATTCGAGCTAAATATTATTAAATTATTTTTTTTTATTTTTTTTATTTTTTCCGCTTTTTTTATTTTTTTAATTATATTATATATATTTTTTTTTTATTTTATTTATTTTCTCGACCACGTTATTTTTTTTTTTTTTTACTTTATTTATTTTCTCGATTATATTATTTATTTTTTTTATTATTTTTTTTTTTACTTTATTTATTTTGTCCACATTTTTTTTTTCTTTTTTTTGTTTTTTTTTTTTTATTTTTTTTATTTTTTTTACGTTTTTTATATTTTTTACGTTTTTTACCTTTATATTTAAATTATTATTATTAACCACGCGATATTAATTATATTAAGCTTTATTTACTTTATAACCCCCACGATTTATTTAATTATTTATTATTTTATTTAAAACCGTTTAATAATATTATATACTTTTTAAAAACTTTTATATATTAATTTTTACTTTATTTCCCGCGAGATAATTTTATTTTACTTTTTTTTATTTTTTTTTTTTTATTTTTTTTTTTTGTTTTTATTTTTTTTTTTATTTTTTTAAACTTAGCTTAAGCGCTCTTTAAATAATTTAACTTTTTTATAAACACGACCGGCTTTTTTTTTTTTAAGCGTATATACGCACCCGGCTGCGCATAATCACTTTTTATATTATTATTTAAGTTATTATTTAAGTTATTATTTAATTATAAATAAAAAATAATTAATTTACTATATTATTTATTATAACTAACATGTTTATTTTTTTATATATAATTATATAATATATAAAATAGCGCTATATATATTATTTTATAAATATCGAAAATATTAACGTTTGCGCTTAATATATTTATCGCGGTAATTAGTTTATTTTTTTTAATTTAAGCGCAAAAAAAGTCTGCTTTTATATAATTATTGCTTACGCTATTATAATATATTAAATAAATTAACGTTAAATTAAACAACTAAATATAATAAACTATATTATTATAAATAATAATTTTAGTTTTTTTATTATAAGTTAATTATAGCCGATATATTTTAGCAGCAATAAAATTATTTAACTTGTTTTAATATAATAAATAATAAAAATAAATATAATATTATAAATTAACGCGCGTTATAAGCTATTAAAATAACCGCACGTAAATAAAGTTAATATAAGCAGCGTAATAAAAACGCACTTTATTACGCAAAAATAATATAGCTATTAAAAAAATTTATTAAACGCTTATATATATAATAGCCTCGCTTAACGTAAAAATAACTTAATAAAACAATTTTACTTACTTTAATATAACTAAAGCTGCTATAATAATAATAATAATTATTATCGTTATTATTATTATTATTATAGCGTTATTTTTTATTTTTTTGCTAGCGTTTAATAATATATAGCACTTATTAATTATAACGCGGTTAAATTAAAAAATACTTTATATTTACTATAAAAATATTATAAACTTTAATATAATTGCCGACTTAAGCGTTATAAAAACAATTAATGTTAACACGTTAAAAAACGCTTTAAATTAAAATACTTTAATTAAAATTTAAGCTTAAGCGTAGCGCGTTATTATATTTTAACGCAGCGTTAATAAAAGCATAACTATAATAATTATTTTATTTAATTTAATATAAACAAGTAATATAAATAATAAGTTTTTATTGCTGCTTATATTTATAATTTATATAATAAAGTTTTTATTTTATTAAATCGTTTAAATTATTATTTATTATTTTACGTAAAATATAGTGTTAATATAGCTTATTATTTAATAAAGCCGCAGCTTTATATTTATAATATATAGCTGCTGCAACTATTTAATTTACGCGCTCTCAGTATAACCTTTAAAAAATAGCACGCGTTTATTATTTTATAAGCTTGTAAACATATTATATAGCGCGCTTAACTTTAATACTCGGTGCTATTAAAGGTTAATATATTTAAATTATAACTATTATAATTTCGACTTAAATAAAGCTTAGTTAATTTTTTATTTATATTTAATATATATTGTAAATATAATATAATTTATTTATAAATTTATAGTTTAGTTTTAAAAAACTTTAAAAGCTTTAAAAAATAATTCGGTAATATAATAATAAGCTATAATAATAATAAATTATTATTATATATTTATATTAATTTTATAGCCGAAAAAATATTTTATATATTATTTTAAAGTTTTTATTAACTTATTAAACTTTTATATATTAAATAAAAAAGTTTATTATATTATATAACTTTAGTTATTATTATTATTATAATTATTTTTATTGTTTTTAATGTTATTATTATTATTATAAACAATATTATTTTTTTTATTTTTATTTTTATTATTATTTTTATTTTTAATAATATTATTTTTATTATTATTTTTATTTTTAATAATATTATTTTTATTATTATTATTATTATTATTATTATTATTATTGTTTTTTTTATTTTTTTTATTATTTTTTATATATTTAAATAAAAAAAATATATTTTTTTTTTTTTTTTTCTTTATTTTACTTTTTTTTTTACTTTTTTTTTTATTTTTTTTTTTACTTTTTTTTTTTTTTTTTTCGGCTTTGCTTATTTTAAATAAATTGTTAAAATAATAGCGCACTTTTTTTTTACGTCGACGTTAACACGCTGCGGCCGCTTTTATTCTCTGCTTTTTTAAATCATTATTATTAGCGTTTTTTTTATTTTTTAATATATAAGCTATATAATTTATATATTATAAATAAAGATTTTTTTACGTGTTATTTTATAGTTACGCTTATATTATTTTTTAAAAAAACTAAATAAATTAAAAATATTAAATAAATAATTTATTTATTTTACCCGAGAAATAATAATAAATAACTTTAATTAATTATTAAATATTATATTTTTTATAATAACGCGTAATAAAATAAACGAGGCCGTAATAAAAAAAAATATTATATATATTATTATTAATAGTGTTATAAACGCGTAAGCTTAATAGTTTGCGCGATTATTTAAATTATTTGCTTATAATATATATAAATATTAATAGTTTTTTATAAAACCGGTCGAGCGTTATTTTATATACGGCTAATATGTTTTAATAAAATAAAGTTACCGGTTATATACCGGTAAAGCTATTTTTATACTTTTTATATTATTTTTTTAAGCTAGTTTTTATAAATAATATAATAAAATAATTATATAACCTTAAAATTATTATTAATTTATATATTATTTCGGCTATTTAAAAAAAAAAAATAGCTAAGCTTTTAATAGTTTTAATTGTTTTATTATTATAACTAATTAATAAAAAAAAAAAAATAAAAAAAATAACGCTATAGTTATTTTTATTATATTAATAATAATTATTTTAATTATTATTATTATTATTATTATTATTATTATTATTATTATTAAAACTTTTTATTATATTATTAATTATATAATATTTAAATAAATATAATAATTTTTTATTTAATAAAGCTTTAGTTTTTTTAATAAAATAAGTTATAACGTTATTTAACTACGATATAATATATTAAATAAAACGATATATTATTTTTAACTTGTTTTAATTAATAACGTTATATTTAAACAAGTTATATATTATAGCTATAATATATAATTATATTATATAAATTTAGTTTATAAACGTTAGTTTAGTTTTTTTACCCGAAATATATATTAAAAACTTTTATATTAAAGAAT
Source organism: Xylaria sp. FL0933 (assembly GCA_022578765.1). Lineage (NCBI taxonomy): Eukaryota > Fungi > Ascomycota > Sordariomycetes > Xylariales > Xylariaceae > Xylaria > Xylaria sp. FL0933. The sequence continues at coordinate 11,783 of MU389913.1, forward strand.
ATATAATCATTAATAAACTAAAATATTATATATAAGCGTTATTTTTAATTATATTTTTATTATAATATAATACCGTTATATTATTTTTATATATTTAAAAGTTTTAAACAAGTATAAAATATTAGTTTATTTTAATTATAGTTAAAAAAATAAAAGTATATATTTTCGCGTTTATTTAGCTGTTTTTTTTAATAATTATTATAGCAGCTAACGCGTTTAATAACGCGTTTTTAAATAAGTTAATATAAAAAACCTAGTTAAATAAAATAAAGCAAAAGTTTAAAACAGTTATATTAAACGCGGCTTCGGCCGCTTTTTTTTTTTTTTTTTAGTAGTAATAAAAATAAAGTATTATATTAGCTGCGCGCGCTTTTAAAGCATAAAAATAGTTTTTTTACCGCGGCATAAAAATATAGTCGGGTTTATATTTATAAAAAAACTTTTTCTTAACCTATAAAATATATAATAATATATAGCTTAAAATACGTTAATATTATTAAAACAAAAATATTAATATAATTATTTTTTATAGCTTTATTAGCTTTAGTTGCTTAAGGTTATTAATAATTAATTTAAATAAAATAAACGCTAAAAAAACTAAAAAATAAGTTGTTTTATATATAATATTAATTACACGTGCAAAGTTATTTTAAATAATATATTATATAACGTGCTACTTGTTTATTTTACGCGTTTTATTAACGCTTTAATAGTATAAGTGTAAAAAAGTCGTAGCAAGCGCGGCTATTACCGCACACAGCTTGTTTTTTTTAACGATGCTGCGGTAATATTAAAAATACTGCGCTTATTTTATATATTTAATAAAAAAGTTTATTTTTAATATTAAATTTAACGTCGCGATAACGTTATAATAAGCCGACGTTATAAACGTTTTTTAAATAATAAAAGTTTTGCGTAGCGTTATTAACGCTAAAAACCGAAAATAAAAATAAAACCGAAAATAAAACCGGAAATAAAATAAAAACTAAAACATAAGCGTTATTAATAATAATAGCAGCAATAATAATAATAATAATAATAATAACTTTTAATTAACTTTAAACTATTAACTGCTTATAAATATAAAAAAAAAGCGTTAATATTGCACGCTTTTTTATTATAGCTAGCTATTAAAACGTAATATTATATTACGCGCTAATTATTTTTTTTAAGCTAAATTAAAATTTTTTTATTTATATTATTTTCGGCAGTATTAATAAATTATATTTATACTTAAGTTAATAATAATAAAAAAACACTAAAAATAATTATATTTATTTTTCCGAGAAAACGCTAATAGTAAAATAGCCGGGGTTATAAGTGGTAATAGCCGCAAAATAAAAATATTAGCAAAACTATAAATCGCAACAAAAAAAGCTTTAACGCGTTATTTTAAAGCTTAAACAATATTATTTAATAATAAATAATTATTATAATAAATATTTCGTTTTAAATAAACTTAAATAATTATAATAATAATATTATATTAATATAGCTCGTATATAAGTACGCTATATTTTTTTAAGTAAATAAATAAATAAAATTAGTTTAATATAATAAAAAAAAAAAAAAAATAATGTTTTAAAAATAAATTTTAATAATAAAAAATAAAACTAGATTAATAAAAAATATTTTTTATATTAATAAAAATATAAAGCTAAAAAAAAAAAAAAAAAAAAAAAAAAAAAAAAAAAAAAAAAAAAAAAAAAAAAAAAAAAAAAAAAAAAAAAAAAAAACCTAGCTATTTTATAAAAACTATAAAGCTAAATATAATAACGTTTAGCTTATTTTTTTTATTTAATAATCTTTTGTTTTTTTATTTTTTTATTTTTTCGTTTTTTTTTTTTTTTTTTTTTTTGCTTAGTTTTTTATTAAAACGTTATTATAACTTAAGCTTATATTACCGCTTATTAATTATATAAAATAAAACATTTATATAATAAATTAATTAATTAATTAAATTTAATATATAACGATTTAAATATAAATTAATATAAAGTTAATAAAGTTTATTTTATAAAATAAAAGCGGCTATAATATAAATAAATAAATAAAGTGTTTAAAGATTTTATAGCGAAATTAAATAATATATATAATAATATTTTAGCTAAAAAAAAAAAATTAAAAAATAAATTAAAGAAAATAATTATAAGCAAAAATAAATAAAAATCAAAAATAACCGGTTTTTCATAAACTATTTTAATTTATTTAAAAATATATTAAGTATAATACTTAATAAAAAACTAAATTTTTAAGTTTTTTTATTTTAAAACTTATAAGCTTATTTTAATATATAGTTTTTAATAAAAAAGTTTATTTTATAATAAAGTAAATTTTATTTTTATTATTATAAAAAAAAAAAAACTAAGTATAATTTTCGGCTCGCGTGCTTTATTTATATAAAAATTTAATCAATATATTATATAATAATAAAAAATTAATAAAAAAAAACGCGCGATAAAAACAACTAAAAAAAAAAAAAAAAAAAAAAATACGAACAAAAAAAAAAAGAAAAAAAAAATAAAAAAAAAAAAACAAAAAAAAAAAAAAAAAAAAAAAATATAAAACA
>MU389914.1:0-14335 GCA_022578765.1 Xylaria sp. FL0933
ATTAATAAAATAATTAAATAAAATTATTATTAATAATATAAATTATTTATAATATATTAATAAATAAAAATATAAACATATTATTTTATAAAATAATTTATAAATAATTAGCTATTATTAAACAATAAAAATAAACAATAATAAAAACATCTGCTATTTTTATAATAATACTACAAGTATAAATTATCGCTATAAAAATTAAAATATTTTAAATAAATTTACGGCTATAACTTTAATTTTTTTAATAATAAATATTATAATATTATAATAAAAAAAAAATTAAAGGACTAATTTTTATAAAAAAAAATAAAATTTATTTATTACGTTAAAAATAAAACGCGAACATAAGAATTTTTTAAATTAAAATAAAAAAACCAAGCGATAAATTAAATTTTAAAAAATTTAGTTTTTTTAAAATTAAAAAAATTATTTTATTAACTAATTATAAATTATTATTACTAAAAAATATATAAATTTATTTTATTTTTTATATTTTATTATTTAAACTAGCATTAAAAAATATATTTATTAAAATATAACTTAAAGTAAAAACCGATTAAAATATTTATAAAGTTAAAAAAATATTAAATTTTTATTAAAATAGCAACAATATTAAATATTTTATTAAATAAAAAAAATATTTATACGCTAATAATACTTAAAAGCTTAAAAAATATTTAAAAATTGCTGCGACTACTATAAATTAATTTTATTATTAATATTTTAATCGGCTTAAATTAAAAATATAAAGTTAACTTTTTAGTTAACGTTTAACGCTATTTAATTTACTGCAAAAATAATTTTAAAACGTTTACTTGCTTTTTATAACTAATTTTTTTTATATATATTACGTTTATTTTTTTTTTTTTTTATTTATTTTAATTTATTTAACTTGTTTATATTATTAATATTATAAACGATAGCTTATAATATTTTATTATATTATAATTTTTTTTATATTTAAAAATAATAAGTTTTTATTTTTGCTTTTTTTTTTTTTTTTATTATTAAATTAAATTCTTTTTTTAGCTTAAAATAATAATAAGCTATTTTTTATAATTATTCCGAGAAAAAGCTTTATATATTATAGTTTAATTATTTTAATTAAACATAAAATATATATTTTTAAAAATCAGTAGAAAAAATTTCGTAAAAAAAATTATAACGTTTATAATAAAAACACTTAAAGGTTATAATAATAAGCTTATAAAAAAAGATATTATAAAAAAAACAAGTATATTTAGCAGCTTTACGCTAAAAAATAAATTTAAAAAAACGTTTTTTTATTTAATATAATATTATTATAAAAAATATATATAAAAAAAAAAAAAAAAAAAATTTATTTTATTATTAAAATAATAATAAAAAAAGGAAAAAAATAATATTATAAAAAAAAGTGGCTTAAAAAAAAATTAAGTGCGCGCTGCGTTTTTTATATTTATTTATTTTATTATTGCCGGTTATACGCTTTATTTATTATATACGAGGGCTTAATATAATTTTATCGCTTCGGTCGATATTAATTTTATTAATTTAACCTAGATTAATATTATTAATATTAATTTTATTAGTTTTAAAATCAATGCTATCGACAATAATTTTATTAATCTTAAGCTATTGCGCTAAAAACAGCTTATTTTTTATGTTTATATAATAATTATAATTTTTTATATTTAATTATTTTTTTAGTTTTATTTTTTAGTTATTAATTTAATTTTATATTTAGTTTTTTAAATATATAAAAATAGCTGCTATATTTAACGCGTATTTAGTATAGTAGTAAAAGTACTTAAAAACTTTTTTTACGGATTAATAGTTATTAGTTTTATTATTACTTATAAATTAAAAACCTTTACGTATATTATATATATTTTATAAGTATATATAAGGTTTATAATAGTGGGCTACGCCTTATTAACTTAGAATATAATATAAATATTTTACCACTTAATAATTTTTTATAAAACCATTAATTAATTATTAATAAACTTATAAAAATTATTAAAAAAATAAATAAAAACTAGTTAAAATTATTAAATAAAATTGTTTAAGTAAATAAAATAATAATTTAATATTATAAATATAGTTTATATAAACTAATATATAAATATTTTTTTATTTTTTTATCGAAAATATTATATTAATTTAGCAAATAATTAATTAAAACAAAATTATAAATTATATAAATTTACTTATTAATAAAATATAATAGTTTACGCGAAAAAAAAAATATAGCTAAAATATAATAAATTATTATAAAAAAAAAACGCCTCGTAATAAAAAAAGCTAATTAATAATACGTATATAAAATATAAGCTATATTATTAAAAGTTAATAATTTAATATTTATTTTTAATATTTTTTTATATAATAATAAATTATAAAATATTAAACTTTTTTATAAATAAAAAAATTTATATTTAATTATATTTAAGCAAAATAATAAAAAATATATTATAAAAAAATTAAATAAATATATAAAAAGCGGCATTTATATATTTAATAACTTATAATTATTTATAAAAAATAAAAAAAAATTTTAAAAACTTATAGATTTTTTTTTTAATAAATAAATTATTAAAATATTTAAGTTAAAAATATTTAATTAATAAAATAATTATTTAATAAAGCTTTATTTAAATACCCTTAAAAATAAATAATAAAAAATTATTAAAGATAAGCTATTATTATATAAAATTAAAATTTTTATTATAATTATAAAGCGACAAGGATTTATAAGTATTAATAGTTTTTAAAAAAAAAATATTAAATTTAAAATAATTAAAAATGATAAGTGCGTGTTGGGGGTAAAGCGATTTTATTTATAATGAAGAGAAAAAAAAGGCTAGCTTATAGGGCTAGCCAAAAGAAATCTAAGTAGGCTGTGGGCGACTTACTAGCTATAAGCTATGTGGCTAGTGCTGCGCACAAGCCACATGGTGGGCTACCTTTACAGGCGCGTATTATATGCTGCTGCTAAAAAGAAAACTTTGCTAACCTTAGCAAATACTTATTTATTTAATTATATATTATTTTTTTGAGGTTTTCTTCGCTTTTTTTTAATAAGCTTTAAATTAACTCTTTTTATTATTAATTTAAGCCTACTATTTTTTTTTTTTCTTTAATACTCGTTGATTAATTTTTTATTATATTATAATTATTTCTTTAATTTTTACTTATTATATTTATGTTTTTATTTTTTCTACTTAATAAAGTAGTTGTATTTATTGCGTTTTCGGTTAAGTCGATAATTAAAAATGATTTTTACTTTGTATAGTTTGCTTTTTTTTTTGTTCGAGTTTTTTTATTTATTTTTTATAAAACCTGGTAGTGAAATAGCTCGTTCGAAAAAATCGTTTTTTTTAAGCGTAAGGCGTAAATGTTTAATAAAGATAACAAGGTATATTTTGTAGTTTTTAAAGAAGTTTAATTTATACGCAAAGTTGTTTATTTTTTTTTTTATAGTTTAGAGCCCCGATTGCTGTTGGTTATACTTGCGCGATGGCTTTTTTAGTAGATGATATTTTTTGTGCAATCGTAGATATATTTTATTTTTTTGCAAGAACTCGGCGTATATATGCTTGGCGTTATATTTTCGTTTTATAGCTGCTCGGCTAAAATCTATAGCTAGGTGTACATTTTGTTGCAAATAGTTTTATAGAAAATATATATTTTTAAACTTTTTTAATTTAGCTTTTATTAGTATTTTTATAGCTTTTAGTAACCGAAAGCTAAATAGCTGCTTATATAAGGTTGATTGAATTGTTTTTATATATGCCGCGTTTAAGTTTTATTATAAAAAAAGTATAATGTTTACTTAGTTTACCTCTAGCTTTATAAAATAATAATATTTTAATGCGATTTTTATTATTTAGTTTTTATGTTTAGATATATTATTAGCTTAGGGGTAGTATGCTATAGTTATAAAGAGTTTAATGCTTAAGGTTTTTTATATTTTGCGCTAAAAATTAAAGGTGAACTTTTTATTTTTGTCGGAAATAATACTTTTGGATATTTTTTAGTTGCTAAGTAATAATTGTTTTATTATTACGGTGCTTTATTTTTTAGCTATATAGCGTTTATTATCTAGGATAAATAGTGTGCATTTATTTGCTGGGTATAATATAGTTATTATATAATTATACGTGTTAAAGTATGGCTTTATTTCGCTTAACTGCTATAGTATTTTTGTTGTTAATGTTAATAGCAAGGCTAAAATAAAGTTAATTGTTACTACTTATATTAGCAAGCTATTTTTTAAACGAATAAGTTGCATGCTTTTTAATAGTGGTTATTTATTTATTTAATTAAAATTATATATATAATAGTGTTTAATATATTTTTTTGTTAACTATGTTTTATTAACGATTGTGTATAGCTTTAAAGCTTGTATTATTTACTTTATGTTATAGTAATGTTTTTTGTCGTGTATTTGCTCGAACAACTTTTTTATTATATTATATAGTATATATAGTTTTTATATATTTTTGTGCTTGTTGTAGATGAAACTATTAGCTGTGAGCTCGAAAAAATAGCTGCTTTTTAAAAAAACTTTAATGTTTTTATTGACTAATTTCTTTATATCGTGTATATTGTCGAGTATTTTAACGTACTTTTTGTTTTTTTTATAAGCTGCTCGATATTTTCGTAATGTTTTATTATTTATTACTGCTTCTGCGATTATAACGTGTGAGACTATATTAAAGTTATTTTAGATTATATTAAGCGTGGCTAGTTTATTTAACTTTTTTAATTTTTTTTTTTTGTTTGTTTTATTGATTATTATTTATAAGCGACTTAACGTATTTAATATATAGTTTAGCTTTTTTAGCAGATAATAAACTTGTAATTTATATTATAATAAATAAATTAACGAGTTAATTAGCCGCTTGTTTGCGCGATCGGTATTTATTATCTATAGCTTTATTTAATTAACTATGTTTTTTATAGCTAAATAATTTATTAGTATTATTACTGGTCGCTTGTTTAATTATATTATAGTGCGTATTTTCTTAGCTATTTATATTAAGCATGCTATTTTTAGCTTAGAGGGTTTATATTGATCCTCGGCTTTTAATAAATATTTACTTAAGTATATTATTGGTTGTATTTTTGCTGCTGTGATAACCTTCTTTAGTTTTTAAGTTTTTCTAGGTTTTAAATAAAAAGCTATAACGCCGAAGCTTTTTTTATATAACTTGTTGATCTGCAAAAATAATTTTTTTATTAGATTATAGTAATATATTGTTATTTTATTATATATTATGTTTTTTACTGCTGAAAAAGCAACTTTTTTAGCTTTTGTCGGCTTATAATAAGTTTTTATTATGTATGCTTTTTATTTATTTAGTTTACCTGTTTTTATTTGTTCGGTTTTACGACTTTTTGCTAATAAAGCTGCTTTTTATTTCTGCAACGGTTTAATTATTTTTATATAATATAGTATTAAAGTGCGGAAAAACCTTGTTATCTTAATATATTTCTCTAACTTTTTTAATTAGCTTAAGAAGTTCAATATTTTAAATGCGGCGATTTAACTTTTTATATTTGCTAAGCCGAATATATTTACGTGAAAACCGAGTAAATTTATAAATAAATAACTAATAAAAAACTTAGTTAATGATATAATAATGTTGCGTTTTTTAAATAAACTAAAGATTATTTGCAGATGTTTTTTATATTCTTTAATTATATTTAAGTAAATCATGATGTTATTAATAAATCTTTTATAAAAGTTTTTATATAGTTAAAATAGTTTATTTATATATTATTAAACGTATATTAAGCTATTATAAAACTTTATTATTATAACACAATATTGTTTTATATTTTATAAGCTAATTATAGTAAACTTATTTTTATAATCTAGATATATTAAAAACTAATAAAAAAACGCCGTCGTATTTATTATTATAATATAATACTTTTTTTTTAAAAATACGATCATTTTTTCTTGCAAAAATAAAAAGTAGTTATTTAGTATAGCTATTTTATTAATGTTCCTCATGTCTACGATTATTTGCTCTTTATTTTTTATAGCGGCAAGGTTCTTTATTTTATTAAAAATAAAGCGTTATGCGATAAATATAAAATATATAAATAAAGTTAGCTTGTTTACTTAATTTATTTTATTTTAATTATATAATTTATTATAATATTTATTTAATATATTTATATTTTTTCGGTTTAATAAGTATATACAACTGTTTATTTTATTTATTTAATTTTGTTAGCTTTCGACTAATAAAATCTTTATTTGCTTTTTAACTAATATATTTATTATACCTTTATTTTTTTAAATATCGAATAATTTAATAATTTACTAGAATTTTTTTACTAAAGATACTTGTTTAATATATACGTGTATATTATTATTTATTATAATTTCAAGCAAGTTATTTATTTTTTTAATGCTTAGTAATAAAAGTACATTTAATATTTTTAGTTTTATTTTCTCGGGTTTTATATAAAGGCTACTATAATTTATACTGTTTATTTTATTAATTATTACTTTTACTTAATTTATTAGCGGTATATTAATAATAAATATTACTAGTTAAATAATTATAAAATTAACAATTTTTTTTAATATTAAAGTATTTTTAAGTAGCGCGTATTTTTTCGCGATTATAGTTATCACAAGTATTATATCGAATTTTATGTTCACACTTATAATAAAACCAACTTTTTTTTTTTTTTTGTTTTTAGCTTTTTGGTTTATAGTTTAGCTTTTTGCTATTATATTTGCTTAGCTGTTTATTTATTAAAGGTTAATAATCTGCGCGTCCTCATTAATTAAATAGTTTTTTTTAGTTATACTAGCTATAGTTAGCGCTATAAATACTACTATTTTTAAGGCTTCCTTTAGTAAAATATTTATATAATTAATAAACTTGTTCTCGCGGATTTATTCTAGCTTAGCGCCTTTATTTATTATTACTTGTTCATTTAATATATTATATACTAGCACCACGCGTAGCGTTTTTGCGTTTAATAATATGTTTATAATAGCAAGCATAAATTTTATAGTAAAAAAATAAAAATTATAATTTATTAAAAGTGCTTTATAATCGACAACTATATAAGTAAACTTTCCGCTTTTTAAAAAAATATTTTTTTTTAATATTACTCGTTTTATATATTTGTGTGCGCGCGCAACTGCTTTAAACTTTACTTAAAAGTTTTTAAGTAGTAAAAATATAATAATACTTATGTTAAAATTAATCTTAATTTTTTGTAGCACAAGAAAATTGTTGGCAAAAAAAGCTTTAGCTAAAAGTTTATCGACAACTTATACATTTTTTTTAAATTTCTAAATTGCTGCTTTTTTTTTGTTGTTTTTTTTTTTGCAAAAAAATTTTATTTTCGCGCGTTATGTGCATTTTATTTTTTGCTAACCTAATTTTTTTACTATATAAATATATTTTTTAATAATATAATTTAGCTTGTTTAAAAAGCGTCACAAAATATATAAATTATTTGTTTTTAAATTATTATATACTATAATATTTTCATTTTTTAATATTAATCTAATGTTTATTTATAAATATATATATTTTAAATACTTTATATTTTTTTTAATATTATAGCTTAGCGCTTTTTTTATTTATATTTATGCGCTTATATTTTTACGCTTTAATGAGGTGTTTATTTTTTGCTGAGATTTTTTAGCTTTTTTTTTTTACTAAGGCTTTTTAAGCAGCAGTTGCATGGCTATAATCTTGCCTGTTTTTATTATTTTACACGTTTTAAAATATTTAAATAATTTATTTTATAAACTTATTATTATTTTATAATATTTATACGTTTATTTTGTTAGGTTTATAAAAAACTAAGTTAAAAGTGCTATTAATATAAATATTTTTTTTAGCTTTACTTTAAGCTAATATTTTTGCAGATATAAGTTTTTTATATTTTTAAACGCAAATATTATATAGCATTAATAATATATATATATAATGTTTAATTATTATAATATTTTAACTATATAGTAAACTTATTTATTTTTAAAAAAATAATAATTAGATTTATTAATAATATTAATAAAATAAATACTAGCAGATTTACTATTTTTTTTGCGTTTATTATAATTATAATTATAATTATAATTACAATTATTTTAACGTTTATTATTATAATTATAATTTAAATTATATTTATTTAAGCTTTATTTATTTCGAAAGCAATTTTTATTTTAATTATAATTTTAATATTTATTTTAATTTTTATTGTTATATTTTTTACGACTATTATTACAGTCGCGAGATCAATTATAAGATCTATTATTTTAATAATAATTTTTGTTGTAGTTTTAACTAGATTGCTTTTTATTGTAATATTTATCGGATCGATTATTATATTATCGCAAAAAGCGGTCGCGAGAACAGTTTTAAAAATAATTATAATAATAACCTTTTCTGCTAAAGCGCTAAAAGTTTTTTAAAAATAATTATTTTTTGTTTTTGCCGAGTGCTACAAAGCGCACGTAGTAAGTTTTAAGGTGCAAAGTTTTTATTTTTTTTTTTAAAATATTTTCTGCTAAATTTTGCAGATTTTCTTGTACTTTTTCGACTTTTAGCATATAAATTTTAAAGTTATATTTTTTTTATAATAGCTTAAGAAATTATTTAATTTTAAGTTTTATGCTATTATATATTTAGCATATAATACTGCGCTAGTTTATATTTTTTTTACTAAAAATATTTATTACTTAAATATATTTTAGTTTTTTTTAAATAAACTAAAGCAAAGCGTGTTTATTATAATATACTTTATGCAAAATAAGTTTTTTTTTTTTAAATCTTTTTATTGCTATATTTAAATTTATAGTAAACCGCTTAAATATTTTTTTAAGTATTTTATTTAAACTTTTTAATTAAAAAGCTAATTATTTAGCAGAAATTATTTTATTGTTTTATTATAATAATACTAGTCCGGTTAATAATATTAAAAATATATTAATTATTTATTTTTTGTTAATATAGCTTATTTTTAAATTAATTTTAAATAATTTTAATCGATTATTAAAAAAATAAATATTTATAAAAATAACGTTTTTTTTTTTTGTTATAATTTTAAAATCTTTTAAGTTGTTATATATAAAGTCGAATATACTAACCTTTTTATGTTTAAGCTTTATTTTACCGAAAGTAAACTTTAATTTTATTAATATCGGTATATTTTTAAGAAAGAATTTTAAACAGCCGCAACTATTATTGCTTAAGCTTAAACTATTATTTAAATTGTTTAAATTGTTTAAGTTAAACTTAATCGATATTATAGGTTTTTTTTATTTATTTTTTTAATTTTTAAGCGATTTATTTTTATTGTTTTTTTGTTTATAATTATTTTTACTAGTTTTAATATCTATATTTATTTTATGTTTTTATTTAAAAAATCCTTTAAATAAAAAGCTTATTTATTGCTTTAATATAATTAAGGCTGCAGGTAAAACTACAAGCGTTTCGCGTAATATAAAACCTAATAGTTTTTATATATTATTTAAACTTGCAGGTGTTTTACTCTCGTTTTTTAATAATATATTATTATTTAAAATATTTATTTTTTTTTTTTATTATATTTTTATTTTTTTTAGCGTTTTTAAAATATTATTTAATTTTTTATTGTAGCGACTTGCTTTTTTAATTTATCGATTTATTAGCTAGGTTAAAGTATTAATATTTATTTTATTTTTGTTTATTTTTTCGCCTAAGACTTTAAGTGCGGTTATGTTTTTTTTTTTTTTTGCGTGCAAGTAGTTCAAGGTATAATTGTTAATCCTAAACCGCTTAAGTTTTTTTAGCTTATTTTTAGCTAGCATAATTAACAAGTTTTTTTTTTTAAGTAATGCTTGTTTAAATTTAAATCTAGTTATAGGTTCTAGAAAAAAACTAGATGCCGCTATAAAGGCGTTTATTCTCGTATTAACGCTTTATAACGCGCTTGTTATCCTTGTAGTAGCAGTAGGTTAAGCATAATAAGTCAGGTACTATAATAAAGTATTTTACGTTCTGCTATATATTTTAATAAAGTGATCTGCGTAATATAAAGGTAATAAAAATAAAGTATATATATATATATCTGCGCTTTTTTTTAACTAGCTAAAAGAGTATCTGCAGAGCTATAAAGGTTGCAGAGATATATTATTAAGCTTACTTAAATATTTACAGTAATATTTAATAGTTTAGCTAGTTATTCTAGTTGTTATACTTTTTTTATTTGCGTAAAAACCAGCTAACTTATAAAATTTTTGCACTTATTAATTATAATAAATAAAACACTTTTTTAGCTTTAGCAAAAAATGTAAAAAAATTTTCTATAAAAAATAAATATAAATAAAAATAAAGTTAGTCTTTAAATAAGTTTAAAAAAAAATAATGGTTTGGTTTAGTTTTTATAAGTAAAATATACGTAAAGGTACTATTTAATAAGTGCGTGTTAAGGGTAAAGCAATTTTATTTATAATAAAAAGAAAAGAGAGGCTAGCTTATAAGGCTAGCCAAGAGAAATTTAAGTAGGCTGTAGGCGACTTATTAGCCACAGGCCATATAGCTAGTGCTGCGCACAAGCCACATAGTGGGCTACCCCTACAGGCGCGTATTAAAAAAATAATAATAAGTAAAAAAAAAAAAAACTATTATAGTCGTTAATTTATTATTATTGTTTAATAATTTAATTATTTTATAACTTATTTTTATAAAATAATAAAAACACGATTAATTAATTTATTTATTATTTTTAAAACTTTTATTTTTAATATAAACATTTAAAGCTTTTGCTAAAGTTATATATTTATTATTTTTTTTTATCGCTTTTGTTTTTTTATTTAAAAAATATTTAATTATTATATAAAAAATAACTTAATTTATTTAAACGTTAAAGCTTTTAGCTAAGCAAGTATTATATTATAAATAATTATCGACAAGTTTTCTTTTAAAAATAAAAATACCTAAAGGCTATTCTTAAGCGTTAAATTTTTTTTTTAATTATAAACGCTTTTTTTAATTTATAAATATAAATATTTATAAATATTATTAATAAACTTATAATAAGTTTAACTAATAAAATATATATAATTATTATAAGTATTGTTTTATTTAGTTTATATTAATTAATAAAAAAAAAATAGCTATATATTAAAATATTATTTATTTTTTAATTATTAAAAATAACGCTTATATAAACAGCATAGTATAAAATTTAAGCGGCCGAGCAATTAAATAATTAAAACTTATAGTTAATAAAATTAATATAATATTAATATTAAATAATTATTTATAAAGCCCTTGTTATATAATTTAATAAATAATAATATAAGTATATTATTTTCTTAAACTATATTATATTTATTAATAAGTTTTTTTAAAAAAAAATAGTCGCACTAAAAAAATTAAAATATATAATTTATCGAATATATTTTTTAAATAAAAAACCACTTATAATTTTAATAGCTATATTTTTAAAAGCTTAAAATATTTAAATAAGTTAAAAAAAAATTAATTAATTAATAAAAACAAAAAAAAAATAAAAATTATATTTATATATATTAAATATTAAAAATATAATCTTTAAACCGAAATAAATAAATAAAAATATTTTTTTAAATAGTATATAATTATTTTTAGTTCTTAAACGCGGTTATAAATTTTATAAATTAATTAATAATAATATAATTTAAGTATTAAAATAAAAAATAAATCGTTAAACGTTTAGCCGAAATAATTTTATATAAGCTTAAATAAATATATAAAATTTAATATAATAATTATTTAAATTAAATTAAAAAAGCAGCCCGGCTATAAATTATATTTATAAACTAATTAATAATATTTATTTCGCGATTTATATTAAAATATATAAACTTTATAAAGTAATAATTATTATAAAACTTTTTATAAACTATTTTTTTTTTAATAAATTAAAATAAAATATTAGTTAAATAGTATAGTTTAATTTTCGAAAAGTTTTTAAGCTTATAGCTTAAAAAAAAAAATAAGTTTTAAAAACATAATATATTAATAAATAAATAACTTAAGCAAAAATAATACTATATAATATTATTATAAAATAATAAATTAATAAATAATAATATTTTAAATAAATTATAAGTTATAATTTAAATATTTTAATATAAAGTTATAATTTAATTATTTAGTTTTATCGCGTAAATTATTTAAATATTTAAACAATTATATATTATATTATTAAATATATTAATATTTATTTTTAAGTAATAATTAATATTTAAGTTTTTATAAAAAATATAATTATAAAGTTAAAAAGTTAAAGCTGCTATAGTTTTAAATAAATAATTAATATAAGTATAATTTAAAAAACTATAATAAACGCAAAATATAAAAAAAAATATTTATTATTAATAAAAATAAAATTATTAATTATAAAATATAATAAAAAAAAATATTAATAAATAATTAATAAAAAAAGTAAAAAAAAAAAAATATTAGTAAAAAATTATTTAAACTTATTTAATTATAAATTATAACTTACGCACTTTTTTTAATAATATAAAAAAAAAATAAATTATATATTTTTTAAAAAATAAATTACTAGTTAATATTTTACACTTTTTAAATAAGCTTTTTTTATTAATTAATTAATTATAAACGCTATAAATTTTAATAGCTTTTATTAAACTATTAAATAAAAACTTATGTTTATATTTTTAATTATATTTTTATTTTTATTATTTTAAGCACTTTAAAACTTAAAAAGCTTAGTTTTTAATTAATTTTATAAATTAAATTAATTAATTTTTTATATTTTATATATATTAAACACTTTATATTATTTAAATAAATATTTTTTATTAATTAATTAATTAAGCGCGCCGTAAAACTTTAATAATTTTTTATTAAATTAAACTTATATTTATATTATTTTTTTATTTTTAACTTTATTAACTTTAAATATTTTTAAAACTTAAAAGCTTAGTTTTTACTTAACCTTAAAGTTAAATTAATTAATTTTTTATATTTTATATATATTTTATATCTTTATTAATAATTTAATTATAACGCTTGTCGACTTTTTTTTTTTATTTTATTAATAAAACGACCGTTTATTTAATAAAAAAAACGTTATATTTTATAAAAAAAAAATTAAAAAAAAAATAAGCTTGCAAAATTATTACTTTTATATTATTTATTTTATTTACTACTTATAATATTTACTTAATTAAATTATTTTTATAATTACTTAAAATATTATATATTTATTATAGCCTTTAAAAATAAAATTATATATACGCAAAAAAACTTTTTAAACATAAATATATTTATTGCTAATATTTATAAAAATAAATTATAAGCTTTTTCGTAATTATTTATTTTAAATAAAAAATAATTTATTTTAAAAAATTATAAATTAAAACCTTTAAATTATAAAAAAGTAAAAGCTATAGTAAATATTTTTAAAAACTAATTAATTTTTAATAAAATATTAAACTATAAATTTTTTAATAAAATAACGCCTGCTATAATTAATACACTTTTTAAGTTATAATAATTTAAGCTAATATATTATTAGTTAATTATACTTAAGTTTAATAAATTTATTTATATAATTATTTATAAATTTAGCTTTAAAATAATATTTAAGATTTTTTTCGCTTATATTTTTATTTATAAATTAATTAGCGCAAGCTAATTTAAAAAATTTAACGACTATTTTTTTAAAAATATATTTAATAAAACTTGTTTTATTATTATTAAAAATATATAGCTAATATTAAAATTCGCTAAGTTTAATAATTATTAGTTTATTATAATATATAATATTAATAATTAATAAATTTATATTTTTAATTTAATAATAAAAAATAAACTTTTAAATAATTATTTTAATTTTATTATTTTGTTTTAAAAAACTTAACGATTAATATTAAAAAATAAATTTTTAGCTTTAATATTAATTATTTTATTTTTTAGTTTACGTTAATAAAATATATAAAAATATAAGTATTATTACGTTATTTATATATTAAATATATTTATAAAGCTTAACTTAATTAAAAACTTTTTAATAAATAATAATAACAAGTTTATAATTTTAAACTAAGCCTTAATTAATTAAAAAATAATTTAGCTATATAAATTTTATTTAATAGTATTTTTTATTATTTAAACTTTAAAAAAAAAGCAGTAAATTATATTTTTAGCTTTATTATTTAAATAAAATAGCCGATTTAAATTTATTAAAAAAACATTTTTTTATATTAAAACATTAATTAATAATATTTACTTTATTTTTAATTATATTTTTAATAATTTATTTATTATTTTATATTTTATTTATTTATAAGTTTATATAATATATA
>MU389915.1:0-14269 GCA_022578765.1 Xylaria sp. FL0933
ATTTTATTAAAAATTTTTAACTTAATAAAATATATAATAAAATATTTTTATTAAAATAAATTTAATATTTAAAATTATTTTAATAAAAACTTTTAAATAATTAAAATATAATTAATAATAATTTAAATAAATAATTAATCAAATAAATAATTTACTTTAAAAATTAAATATTAAATTAAATAATATAGTGAAAATAAAGCTAATAATAATATTATAATAATAATATTAAATTAAAAAAATAAAATATAAAAATAAAAATTAAAGCGAAATATAAAATTATATAAGCTAGAAAAAAATAATAAAATAAAATAATTAAAAAAAAAACAATATTAAAAAAAATTATTTATTATTTTATAAAAAAATCAAGCTTATATATTAGGGTTTTTAAATTTTAAGTGATTAATTTAGTCACTAACTAAATTATTCACTCAAGCTAGCCTTTTTTGATTAATTAATCACTCAAAAAGGCTTAAGTGACTAAATTAGTCACTCAAAAAAAATAGCTGAGTGACTAAGAGTGACTAATTTAGTTTTTTAGTCAGACTAAAATGACTAAAAAATAGGTAATAAATACGATAAAGGCTAGTAAAAATCAGTAAAAATACTTTTTATATAGTACGAAAAAAACGCTATTTAATGGTATATTTTTCGATTTTTTAAACCTAGTAGTTATTTTTTAAACTTTATTTAAACTTTAGTATTTTTTTTATTAAAAAAAAAACAGGCTTTTTAAAAATAAAGTTTAATAAATAACTAGTAGGTGTAAAAAATCAAAAAATATACCATTAAATAGCATCTTTTTCATAGTATATAAAAAGTATTTTTATTAAATTTTACTAGCCTTTTTCGTATTTATTACCTATTTTTTTAGTCATTTTAGTTTAACTAAAAGTGATTAAATTAGTCTTAGTCTTAGTCTTAGTCACCACCCTTGACTAAATTAATCACTCAAATGATTTTTTTTAACTAAATTAGTCACTCAAAAAAGTGGATTTTTTAACTAAGACTAATTTAATCACTTAATTAATTAATTTAGTTAAATTAATTCAACACCTTGTTATATATTAATAATATAAAATTATTAATAATATAATATTTATAATATATAATAATTAATAATATAAAATTTATAATATAAAATAATTAATAATATAATATTTATAATATAAAATAATTAATAATATAATATTTATAATATATAATAATTAATAATATTAGTTATTTTTATTAATTTAATTTTTTATATAATAATTAATTATTTTTTTTAAATTTTTTTTACTAGTAATATTTTAATTATTATATAATAATTATTATATTTGCTTAACTTTATTATTTATTTTATTTTTATATATTTTTTTTATTTTAAAAATAAAAATAAAAAAAATAATAAAAATAGTTTTTTTTCGATTTTTAGAAATAAATTTATTTCGGAAATTATTGCTTTTAAATAATTTATTACTTTTTTTAAATATAAAAACAATAAAAAAAACTAAAATAATTTTAAACTTTTAAATAATTTTAAATCTTAAGTTTATATTTTTTAATATAATTTATTTATTATAAAATTATTACTTATTATAAAAAAAAAGCAGCTTTTTAAGAAAGCTTTTTTTAAAAAGGTTTTTTAAGCTATAAATAGTTTGCTAGGCTATAAATAGTTTTTTAAAGATAACGTTTTTTAAATAGTTTCTTTATTAATAAAACAATTTTTTATTTAAAATATTCTTTTGCAGCGCTTAATAATGAGTAGCTAGCGATCTATAACTTTCGATTTTTTAAATAGCCGGTTCTGCGGTAAGCCTCCGATTAAAATTATCTGCTTTATTTTTAAAAAATATGCTGAAATAATTTTTTTTTAATTTAACTATTTAATTTAAACTAATTTAATATATAGTATAAACGTTTAATAGCTTTTACTTGTTTATTTAATTAATATTAGCTATTTTATAGCTTTTGTTGTTTATTTAATTTTGATTAATTTATGCGCGCTTTTACAATTATTTATATATAATTATTTTATATATTAAGAAGTTTAAATATTAACGCTGTTTTTATGAATTTTTTTACGATTTTTTTAATATTTACGCGCTTTAAAAATATACTTTTCTTTCTGCGTGTTTACCTGCGTATAATAATAAAGTTTTACTATTATATTAATCTAGGTTATTATAAAGTTATCTGCTTATTAACCGCTTTTTTTTTTAAGTACTGCTTTTATATTAAGTTTTTAATAATATTATTAAGTTTAAAATTGTTTTTTAAACATTACTGTGTTTGCTTTTTTTAATTTTTAGCTTATTTTACTAAAAAATTTTATTAAATTTTATTTTTTTTAAGTTTATTTTTAAAAGATTTTTAGATTTTTTTTATTATTTACTTTTTTATAACCTATAGTATTTTTTTTTAATAATATAATTTTTATAAATATTTTTATATTAGCAGATTATTATTAATATTATTTTATTATTATTTTTTTATAAAAACAATAAATTATTTTAGATTTAAAAATTAAATATTAAATTTATTATTTTTTTAAAATTTTTTTTTTATTTTGCTAATTTTATCGCTTGGTTAATTAATTATTTTTTAAATATTTTATAAATTAGATTATTAATTAATATAAAGCTAAAAAAGCTTTTAATATAATTTATTATTAAATCGAAAATAATTATTTTATTTATAATTTAAATATTAATTTAAATAGCTTTAATATAATTTTAATAGTATACTTAGATTTTTTTTTATATTTAAAACATATAAAAATATTTTTTTTGTTTATAGTAAATAATTTTATTATATTGTTTATATTAAATTAAGTTATTTTTTTTAAAAGCTAGTTTAAAAATTTAGTCGACTTAATTATTTTTAATTATTTAATTATACTAGTTCTTAAAAATATATATTTAAAGTTTTAAATTTTATTTATAGTTAAATATTATTTTTTTTATTAATTAAAAAAATATCGGCCGAATAAAATTAAAATAATTTTAAACTAAAGTTTATTTAATAAGCTATAAAGATTATTTTAGTAATTTAAGCTGTTTTTAAAAATATTATTATTAAAAATATAATAATTAATATATTTTAAACAGCTAAAATATTAGCTTAACTAATAATTAATTATATTTTTTATTAAAAAATTTAAGCAGCCGAATATTTTTATTTAGATTTTTTTTTGTTTATAAAAATAAAAAAATATATTATAATTAAAAATAATATTTATTAATAAAACGTTTATTTTTTTATTACTTTAGTTTATTAATATGCTGTTAATTTTAATAAAAAAATAATTTTTTAAAATAATTTTTTTTAACTTTTTAAAAAAAACGCTTAAGTTTAATATATTAATATTTTTAATAATATTATTAAAGCTGCTATAAATATTAATTTTAATTTTATATTTCGCAAAATTAAAAATAAGTTTTATTAAAATATAGCTAATGCTTTAAAAGCGGCAATAAATAACTTATATAATAAAAAATATATTTTAGCAAATATTTTTATTTATACTTAAGTAATAAAAATAATATAATATTATTAAAATTTAAAATTTATTATAAAAATATAATTTATAGGCTATATTTAAAATTAGCTGTATTTAAATCTGCAAAAATTTTATATTAAATTAAAAGCGTTAACTTTATTAAATTTATTTTTTATTTATTTAAAAAACAAGTAAAAATTTTATCGCGTATAATTAATTAAATATAATGCTAAAATATTATTTTTATTTTAAATTATTTTATTTATTTTTTTTATTATTTTATATATTATTAAAGTATTAGCTATATTTTTGCTGCAGATAATATTTTTAATAATTAAAAATAAAACGTTTTTTAAACTAGTTATAAATATTAACGTAAAGGTTTTTATAATAGCTATAAAAATTATTTTAATTATTAAAAATAAAAATTTTAAATATTTGCTTATAATTATTATTTATTTTATTAATATAACTAAAATAGCAGTTAAACATAAGCGGCTAAAAGCCGCATATATTATATAAGCATTACATAATTAAAATAAAGGCTATTAATGCGCGCGTTAGCGCGCAGTTATAAATAATAATTAACTATTTTTTTTTCTTCTTTTTTTTTTTAGTAACAAAAGTAAAACATACAAGATTAAAAAAAAATATAAAAAAAAAAATACAAGAAATATTATACTATGCTATTTTAAGAAACCTATTTATTATTAAACGCGTTATAAATAAAAATTTATAATTTACTTACTATAGCAACAAAAGTTTATTTATTATATTAAAAGTTTACACTATTAAGCATTATTTATAGCTAATATTAAAAATTACTACTTTTGTTTATTATAAATAAACATTTTTATTTCTTTAAACCGGTATACTTTTTTCTTAAGCTTTAAATTATTATTATTACCTTTATTTTTATTATTTTTACGATTACTGCTTTATTAACATATAATTAATACTAAAATATCTAATTAAGCAATTACTAAAGTTTTAAATCTTAATTTATATAATAAGTTTAATAGAACTAAATTTTTATTATAATAGCTTTAAAAATTATATTAACAATTTAAAAAAATAAGCTATACGCTAGTATTTTTTTTTATATTTAAAGTTATTAAAGCCATTAATATATTGTGCACTAAAAAAATAGCTGTTTTTATAAACTTTAATTATTGTTTACAACTAATTATTAAAAAAGCTGTAATAAAAAATATAATACTAAAAAATCTTAGATTATTTAAGTAAATTTTTCGAAATAAATATTTAGGTCGCTTAGTTAATAATAAAATATATAAAACTAAAAACTTTACTAAAATATTCTAAAAAAATAATAAGTTTTTTATTTAATATTATAACTGTATTTAAAATGCTATAAAATAAACAAGCGTATAAAAAATATTTAAAGTAGCTTTATTGTTTAAATAAAAAAATAATTTATTATTTTTTATATAAAATATATTTATAAAAATTATTATTATAAAATTTATTAGTAGACTAAAAAACTATAAACTTTATTAAAAAATATTTATTTAATAAGCTATTAAAATAAAGTTTTTAAAAAAATATCTAGAAATTATTTAAAATATAGCATAAATATTTGCTAATAAAGCTAAAATTAAAACTAAATATTATAAACAATAAAAAATTAACGCAATTTAAAAATTATTTGCTAAAATATTTAATATATTAATTTAATAAGCAGTTAATTATATTAAAAAGCTAAAGTTGCTAATTTTATTTTTAATTTTATATTTTATGCTATTATTAATACTTTTTATACTTATATAAATAAATATAATTTAATAACTTTAATAATATTTAATATAATAACTAATATAATATAATAATAATATATAAAATTATATATTATAAAGTTAATAAAAATAATATTAATAAAATTATTAGCAAGTATTTAAATGTTTTAATTATTATTAAATTAGCTATATAATAAAAAATTGCTTGCATATTAAATAACGCAAGTTTAAAAATTAAAAAAGCCTGCTAAATAATATGCCTAAAAAATATAAAAGCTATTAAAAAAATAAATAATTAAAACTTTTTTTACTTATAAAAACTTTTATATATTTATTAGTTAACGGTAAAAAAACATTTGTTTTTAAAAAAAAAGCTTATTTTTAATATAATAAAAAAAAATATATGTAGATATAATATAACGCTAGCTGAAATAAATAGCTATAATAATAAAAGCAGGCCTATTTGCGCGCTAAGATTTTTTTTATATAAAAATTTTAAAAACTAAAAATATCTGTTAAAAAAGTTTAGTTATAGTCGGCATAGCTATATTATAATATTATATTAAATAAAATAAAAAAAATAAATAAGTTATAATTTTATTTATTTAATACGCGTAATAAATAATTTAAAAAATATATTAAAATTTTGTTTCGATATATAAGCTATTATATTAAAAATATTAATAAAAATATAACCTTAAAATAAAATCTAAAAAATTTTGTAACTATATTATAAACGCTACTTAATTTTATAATAAATAATACTTAACTATTAAGCAAAAAATATAAAGTTAAAATTAAAATTTTTATAGTTAATTTAGCTAATAATAAAAATAAAAATAAAATATATATTATAAAACTTTATAAAGTTTATAACTTAAAGCAGCTATTTAAGCTTTTAAAAAAAATAAAAAATATAAAAAAAAAAAACTTGTTAATTATTAATAATTACTATAAAATATTCGCGTTTTTATTTTTTTATTAGATTTTTTTTAATTTAGCTTAAACTTTATTTATAATTTCTAACATTTGTTTATAAAAATAAGCGACAAAGCTAAAAAAACCACGAGAAAATATATTAAAATAAAAAGTATACTTATAAATAATACTTTATTAATTATATTTTCTAGTGCTTTTAAAATAATTTTTATTATTAAATTTATAGTTAGCAAAAAAATTATAGTTAATATATTAAAAGAAAACTTAAGCTAAATAAATTAAAAAAATAATATTAATTTAATTTATTTTAACTTATTTAAAAATTTAAGCATATTAATATATACTTTAGCTAGCTTTAGTATTAAAAGCGCTAAATTTTTAAATTTTAATAAATATTTTATAAAAATTAAAAAGTTTATTATTTTTAATATTATAATTAAAAATATTATTTAATTAATATAAATTATAATTTAATTATTAAAAAATAATAAAAATATATTATTATTGCTTAAACTTTTTTAGCTATAAAATATTATAGCTTTATTTAATATTTATAGGTTGTTTTTTATAATTAAAAATTTTAATATAAAAAAAAAAAAAGTTATTTTAAAAAAACTAATAATATTTTTAAAAAAAATTTATAAATTAATTTTACTGCATAATAAACTTATTAAAATTAAAAGTAAAAAATTAAAAAATAATATTAACGAAAATAAATAAATTAAGTTAAAATTATTAAATTAAATTATTAGCTTTAATTTAGCCAGGTTATAAAATTAACTAAAAAAAAATTTAAAAATAACTTGTCGTTAATTTTTATAAAATATACTTAAATAAAAACATATACTTTTAAGCTAACAATAATATAACTATAAAAAAAAATATATAAACTATTATATAACTATTTAAAAATATTAAACTTAATATATTTAAATATTAAATAATTTATTGTTTTAAAAAAAAAATATATTTTTAATCGACTTAATAAAATAAAAAAAATATTATATTTTTTATATTTTGCTGCATTATATATTATAAAATAATAATATTTAAATAAATATTAAATAAAAAAATTGCTAATTAATAAAAAAAGTTAAAATTTAAATTTAAATTATTAATACTTAAATAAATAATAAAATATTATATAAAAATATTATATATATATAAAAATTATAATATATTAATTATTAAAAATATAAAAAAACCGACCGACTTTTATATATATAAAATATAACTTAAAAAAAGCACTAAGCTGTAAAATAAATTATAAAAAAAACTATAAACTAATATAAAACTATATTAATTAAATATTTTAATTTAATAATATATTAATATAAAAATATATAAATTAACTATAGTTGCTAATAAAAGATTATTTAATTAAATAGTTATGCTTATATTAGTTAGCAAAAATAAAAATTTAACTACGTTTAATTTATAATTAAAACTTTAACTAATAATTAATTATAGCAAAATTAATAAAAACTTACTAAAAATTAATT
Organism: Xylaria sp. FL0933; assembly: GCA_022578765.1. Classification (NCBI taxonomy): domain Eukaryota; kingdom Fungi; phylum Ascomycota; class Sordariomycetes; order Xylariales; family Xylariaceae; genus Xylaria; species Xylaria sp. FL0933. The sequence continues at coordinate 7,680 of MU389915.1, forward strand.
TATTTTTATTATTAAAAATATATAAAAAGCTAAGCAACCTAGCTATTAGCTTTTACGCTAAGTTTAACCTTAAGTACGCTTATTAATCGATAATATTTTATTTTAAATTTTATTATATACTTACTTTTAAAATTTTAGGCTTTTTTTAGCTATAATTTATTTAAATATTATAAAAAATAAAAACAGCTAGCTATTTTATATTAAAAATTATATAAATTATATTAAAATTAATACTAGAACTATATTTTAAACTTTTTATAATTATACTACCTGGACTTATTTTTTTACTATAAATAATTAAATATATAAATAATATTTTTAAGCTTTATAAAACTATTAAAAAATAATTAAAATAAATTAAATATTATTTTTTTTTAAAGATTTTATAGTTTAAACTAAAATTATTTTTTAAAAAAATAATAATTAAATATAATAAAATAAATACTTTAAAAATAACGCATGAAATATATAAAAAAATTACTATAAAATTTAATTAAGCTAAAAAGCTGCGCAATTAGCTAGTATTTATAAACTAAATAAAAGTGCGTTAATTTATTAGAGCTATTAAACCTATACGTTAATAAATAAAAAATTGCTTAAAAATAGCATAACCTTTTATTAAGCTATAAAAAAGTATGCTATAATAATAAAAAAATAATAAAGCATTATTTTTTAAATTATTAAAGTTTAAAGCAGCAAAAGCTGTTAAAATATATAATTATATAATAAACCAGCTTATTAAAATATATTTAAACGCGTTAAAATATAAGGCTAAATATTATATTATATAATTAATTAAAAAAATAATAAAACTTATTTTATATAACAGCTTTTTATTCGTTAAAATATAAAAAAATTATAATATATATAAGCGCAAGCTATACATAATTATTAAGTTTTGCCGAAAATATAATAAATACTTTTAATTAATAACGCTTTTAATTATATATATTAACTATAAGCTATTTATTTGTTTTTTAGATTTTTTAAACGTTAAAAAAATATATGCAAAATAAGCTAATAAATTAAAAAGTTTTAGTTTATAAATAGTTTATATTATTAAACTAAAAAATAATATAGCTAATATATTATTATATATTATTTTTTTAGCTAATAACTGTTAAAATAATTTATTATAATATAGGTTTATAAATAAAACAAGCTTTTAAATATAAAAAAACAGCGTAAAAAATATTAGCAGTTATTTAAAAATATAATTTTAAAAAACTAAAAAATATTAATTAATAAATTATATAAAAATTTTAAAAAAAATAAAACTTTTAAAACTTAATTTACGCGATTATAAAAATAATCTAATAAAACAAATTTTAAAAAATAAATAAATACTTTATTTACTTCGAACTTATGTTTGCAAGTATTTAATAGTAATATATTATAAATAAATATAATATTAATCTTTTATAAATATAAATAATTAACGTAATATTTAAATATATAAAAATATTTAACAGGTCGAAAAAATATTAAAACAAAAAAAAAGCTAGATATTAAAATATTAGCTAATTAGGTAAAATATTTTCGTATTTATAAAAATATACTAGAATATTATTATAAAAAAATATAGCGCAAATATTTAATATAAAAGAAAATATTAAAAGCTTTATAATATATATATAATTTATTAAAATATTTTTAATTATTTTTAACTTTATAAAAGCTAAATAAATTAATATATTAGCTTATTATAGCAAAAAATACTACTAAATATATTTTAAAATATATATAATATATTAGATTTAATTTTATAAAACTAAGAATATTAGACTTATTAATTATAATATATGCGCTTTTTTAAATTATAATAGCTAATTTTATTAAACTATTTTTTTTATTTAATCGCAAAAACAAATATTTATATTATATAGTTAACTACTTTAGCCGGTATAATTAATACTATTTTATTATTAATTATACTGTTAAAACTACTGCAGCTAAAATAAAACAATAAAAAAACTAAACAAATAATATATTTTTAATATTATATATAAACTTTAAAAGCTTTTTTATTTTATAAAACTTTATAAATTAAATATTTACTAAAAATATTAAAATAATTAATTTTTTATTAGCGTCGTACTAAAATATTAAATTAATAAAAATATTTAATTAAAATATATAAATTATCTTTAATAAAATTATTATATGCACTACCTTTTAAATTAACAATATATATTATTATAATAATAAAAACTAAAACGTAAAAATTATTAAAACAATTAAGTTTATAAACTTTAAATATATAAAATTAATAAAATATAGCTTAACTAAAATCTTATATAAATATATAACTAAAAATACTTTTAAATAAAAATACCTTACGTTAATACAAATTAAACTTAAAACAGCTCTCGTAAATAAAACGTTTTATTTTTTAAATAATATACTTTAAACTAAGCTAGCTATTAAAAAAATAAAACAACTATAATATTATTTAAAAAACATAAAACAATTATATAAAAATAAAAAAACTTAAAAGCAAGCTTTATATAAAAATAAAAAATTACTATAAATTAAAAACTTTATTTTTATTTTCTAAAAAAAAAAGCAATTAAAACTTAATATTAAATAAAAAAAACTATTTAAAGTAAAAGCTATTACTAGCAGAAAAAGTTGCTAACTATTTAACTTAAATAACTTTAATGTTATTAAAAAACTTAACTTTTATAAAAACTTATTAAAGTTATTTATTCCTAGAAAAAATTATCTAGCCACAAAAAATAATAAAAAAACCTTGCTGCCTTTAAAGCAACTTATTCGAAAACCTCGACCAAATAAAAAAAAACTTGTAAATAATAATAATATTATATAATAAATAATAAAATAAATAAAATAAAATTAATTAAATAAAGCGCGAGAGCGCGCATATTGTTTGCCCCGAACTAGCTAAACATAAGCGGCTAAAAGCCGCATATATTATATAAGCATTATATAATTAAAATAAAGGCTATTAATGCGCGCGTTAGCGCGCAGTCATAGATAATAATCAACCATCCTTTTTTCTCTCTCCCTCTTTCTATAGCTTAAAATATATACGTAATAGTTTTTGCAGTAAACGCGGCAATAATTATATAAAACGTAAAAATAATCGCAGTAAATAGTTTTATTAAATATAGCGCTTTTAATATTAATAATTTTATAAATAAGTTTAATTATAATAATTTTAAAGCAGTAATTATTTAAATATTAATAATAAAATTTTTTATAAATTAATAAAAATAATTTTAATGCTTAAAAATATAAACTAATAGCGCAAAAATATATTATAGTCGAAAAAATTAACAAAAAAATTAAAAAAAAATATTTATTAAATATTTAAATATTAAAAATAATAAAAATATTAATTTTTATTTTTTTGGTTATATAATTATAAACTTTATAATTTTTAATAATTTTATTAACTTGCGGTATAATTAATATAATATTTAATTTCGGCAGAAAATAAAATTTTTTTTATATTATATTTAAAATAAATATTTTTCGCCTAAATAAATTATTAAAATTTTCGATAAATTAAAAAATATATAATTATATTTAGCTATTAAAAAAATCTTTATAGCAAATAATATTTTTAATATTATAGTAGCTAAATTATAAACTAATTATAACTTAGCTAAATTTATTTTAATATTATATACTTATATTACTATTAAAATATTATTTAATAATAATTTTGTTAAAATTATAATATATTTTAATATAAAATATTTTATAATTATTGCCGATAAAGCATAAGTGCGCAAGTTTTATTTTATAGCTAAATATTTTATAAAATAAAAACTTATATTTTATAGCGTTAGCAAAACTATAATATTAATATAAAAAATAATATTTTTTTTTTATTTTTAAAAATATATAAATAATATTTTTAAAGTTAACATTTATAAAATAACGGCTTAAATTATAACCGGGCTTAAATTAAATATATTATTTAGCACTAATTTTTTTTATTAATATATAATAAATATTAATTATATTAATAAAACTATTATAATTAGTTTTTACGATAATTCTATAGTTTTAATAAATATTACCTGCAAAAATAACTTAATGCGTAAATAAATAATAGTAGCTTTTATAATAATTGTTTTTTTTTATATTATAGCTGCTATTTATATATAATATATTAATTTACTTAAAATAAATTAAAAAAGCTTTAGTTGCAACTATATTTTTAAATTAAGCTAAAATAATATTATAATTATAATATTATTATTTATTAATAAAAAAATTATATTATTTATAAACCTTATAAATTTATTAATTAAAATTTATTATAAAACTAAAATAAACACTATTAGTAATTATATTACTAAAAGCTTTTTTATAACTATATAAAATAAAGCTAACTTTATAATTATAGTAGCTATAGTTATTTTTTTCCTGCTAAAAAATATTAATTAATTTTAAATCTTTAATAAGTTTAATATTAATAATAAAATTTTCGCAGCTTTATTTTTAAATAATACTACTAAAAAAAATATTTAAAATATTATTTGCGGCAATAAATAAGCTTTTAGCAAGGCTATATTATTATTAAGCGCTTAATAACTTAAAAAATTTTTATTTATTTAAATAAAAAATAGCGTTTATATATATATAATTTATTTAATATATATAAAAAGATTTTATATAATATTTAAAAAATATAAATATTAGCAAGTAAAAAAAATTATCCGCATAAATAAAAATAATATAATATATATAAAATTAATTAAAAAATAATAAAATTAAATAACTACTATAGCTAAACCTTATATTTTAAAATTATAAAACTAAAAATTAATCGATTAAGTTTTTAATAATATATATTATAATTAAAAAATAAACTATATAATATACTTAACGCTTTTTAATTATTTAGTTTTTATTATTTAATAAATTATAAATAATATTTATAAAAGCCGAGTTATTATTAACTTTTAATTATTTAATAAAGTTATTATTTTAAATTATTATTTTTTATTAATTTAAAAAATTATTATCGCTTGCTTTTAAAAATACTTTTTTATTATAGTTATCGATTGCTTTAAGTTTTTTTATTAGCTTTTAGTTTAACTAAAATACCGTAACCGCATAATTATTATTTTTTTAAAAAGTTTTAAAATATTTAACGTTATTTTTATAAAATTTTAAAATAATTTTAGCTTTATTTAATATTTTATAAATAAAAAACTTGCTTTTTATATATAATATATTAAAGTTTATATTAATAATAATATTATTTTTTTTAAAATAAAATATAATTATTATTAATATATTAAAACTATTATAAATTTATTTAATAATATTAAATTTAATTTAAAACTTATAAAGTTTTTTATTTTTTATTTATTTATATAATTACTTAGCTTTTTTATTAACAGCTTTAATATAAATATAACTTTAAATAAATTAAAAATAATTGCAAAATTAAATAACTTTATATTTTTGCTGCTTTTAAAATATATATTAATATAGTTGGTTTTTTTTAAAAATTTATATTATAGTATTAATAAAAGCTTTTTTTACTATAAAAGCATAAAATAAAATTACTTGCTAAAAAAAAAATAATTAAAGTTATTTTAATATTTATAATAATATAAAAATATTAAATAATAATTATTAAATTTAATTTTAGCTTTAATAAAAAAAAAGCTTTTTTTATTTATAAAATTAATTTATTTAACTAAATTATTTAGTTTATTAAAATTATATTAAAATTATTTTTATTAAACTTAATATATTTAAAAAAAAAAATATAGCGTTATAATTTTCTATTTAAACGGCAGCTAAAACAACTATATTTTAATAGTAAATTTTATTTAGCTTATAATATTTTTTAGCAAAATTTTTATACGCGAGAAAAAACGCTATTAAGCTATAAAACTTAAAATATCCGGCTTAATCTAGATTTGTTATATTTTATAAGTTTAATTATAATTTTATATACTACCGGTTATAGTTTTTATAAATTATAAAGCTATAAAAAAAATAATTAATTAAATAAATTTTTATTTTATTAACGTTATAAAACTAAATATAAAGCTAATAATAATATTTATATATTTTTTATAATTTAATTTAACGTTAAATATATTTTAAAACATATTAATTTAATTTTTAATATATTATTAAAGCTGCCGATAAAACCTAACGCTATAAACAAAGCTAAGGCGCAAAATAATAATAAAAATTAATTAAACAATATTATTAATAATTTTAGCTATTTTATAATAATATATATATTTTTTAACCTTAATTAAATATAAAAATTTATTAATAAATATATAAAAAATGCTTGTTAAATTAAAATTATTAATAAATTTAATTGTCGGCATATAATTATAAAAATTTTTATATAAAAAAAAGCCGATTTTATAAAAAAAAATAATTATATTTTAATTATTATTTTAAAATTATTTTATTTAATAGCATTATTTTTATATAAGCTAATAAAAAATAGCTTTTTATATTTTATTTAACTAAATAATAAATATTATTTTTATATTTTTAAAACTTATTATAATAATATTTTTAAAATAATATATAATAATAAATATTATTTTAAACTTAAATAAATATTATATAAA
>MU389916.1:0-14063 GCA_022578765.1 Xylaria sp. FL0933
AAATAATAATAATATTAAATATTTTATTAAATAAAAAAAATATTTATATATTAATAATATTTAAAAACTTAAAAAATATTTAAAAACTACCGCGATTATTATAAATTAATTTTATTGCTAATATTTTAATTAATTTAAATTAAAAATATAAAGTCGACTTTTTAATTAATATTTAACGTTATTTAATTTATTATAAAAATAATTTTAAAATATTTATTTATTTTTTATAATTAATTTTTTTTATATATATTATATTTATTTTTTTTTTTTTTATTTATTTTAGTTTATTTAATTTATTTATATTATTAATATTATAAGCGATAACTTATAATATTTTATTATATTATAATTTTTTTTATATTTAAAAATAATAAATTTTTATTTTTGTTTTTTTTTTTTTTTTATTATTAAATTAAATTTTTTTTTAATTTAAAATAATAATAAATTATTTTTTATAATTATTTTAAAAAAAAACTTTATACGTTATAATTTAATTATTTAAATTAAATATAAAATATATATTTTTAAAAATTAATAAAAAAGATTTTATAAAAAAAATTATAATATTTATAATATAAATATTTAAAAGTTATAATAATAAGTTTATAAAAAAAAATATTATAAAAAAAATAAATATATTTAGTAGCTTTATATTAAAAAATAAATTTAAAAAATATTTTTTTATTTAATATAATATTATTATAAAAATATATATAAAAAAAAAAAAAAAAAAACTTATTTTATTATTAAAATAATAAAAAAAAAAAAAAAAAATAATATTATAAAAAAAAATAGCTTAAAAAAAAACTAAATATATACTACGCTTTTATATTTATTTATTTTATTATTGCCGGTTATATATTTTATTTATTATATATAAAAATTTAATATAATTTTATTATTTCGGTTAATATTAATTTTATTAATTTAATTTAAATTAATATTATTAATATTAATTTTATTAATTTTAAAATTAATATTATTAATAATAATTTTATTAATTTTAAGCTATTATATTTAAAATAGTTTATTTTTTATATTTATATAATAATTACGATTTTTTATATTTAGTTATTTTTTTAGTTTCGCTTTTTAGCTATTAATTTTTAACTTTTATTTTATTTTATATTTTAAATATTTAAAAACAATTATTATATTTAACGCGCACTTAATATAATAATAAAAATATTTAAAAACTTTTTTTATAAACTAATAATTATTAGTTTTATTATTATTTATAAATTAAAAACCCTCGCATATATTATATATATTTTATAAATATATATAAAGTTTATAATAATATTATTTTTACTTTATTAAAATCGACTTTTATTTTATCGACGCCGATAATAAATCTTAAAAACTTAGCTTTTTAAATATAAAACTTGCATTTTTTAAAATCGGTTTAAAAATTTATTTTTTATAATTATTTTAATACTTTATTTATATAATGCTTATATTTTAATTTATTATTTAAATAAATTAAAATATCGTCGATATATATAATATAAAATATATTAAAGTAGTTTTTTAAAATATTATTAATAAACTATTAAAATATAAAAAGCTTATTTATTAATTTAAACAATAATATTTTAAATTAATATATTTTATACCGCGTATAAAAAACCGTTAAACTTTTATTTTTTTTTATTATATATATATAATAAAAAGTTTAATAAATATTTATTTTAATAAATACTTTAACTTTAATTAAACAAGTTAATATTTCGTTAATAATAAAAAATATTTATTTTTTTAAATTATAATATTTAATTTACGGTAATTTATATATAATTATAAAAAATTATTCGTTTTTTTAATAAATAATATTAGTGTAGCTTAAAATATAATAATAAACTTAATAAAATTTTTAATTAAGTTTTTATAAATATATTTTTAATAAGCTTTAGTTTTTTCGAATAATATTTTAATAATTTTAAATTTTTATTAATTATTAAATAATAATTAATTTTTACACGGTAAAAAAATAATTTATTTAAAGCTGTTTTATTAAATATATTTAAATATTATTAATATTAAAAAAAAACTATTTATTAAGCTTTTTTTTATAACTTTTATTTATTATTTTAAAAAAGCTTTGTTTTTTATTATTATTTACTTATAATATAAACATTTAATTTATATAAAAAAATCACTTTATAAAAATTAATACTTTTATATTTTATTATTATTTCGAAAATATAAATATTAACTATAATAATTTATATAAGCTTATATTTATATTAATTAAAAACGTTTTTTTATAATTTATATAGTTTATAAATATTCCGCAGTATTTTTTTTTTTTAATTAATTTGCTGCTTTTACGTATAAAAAACTAAGTGTAAATTTTTTATAATATTTTTTTTTAAAGATTTATTTTATATATTTATACTTTTATTATTTTTTATTTACTCTTAAGTTAATATTTTTTTATAAAAGTTATAATATTATAATTAGTTTATTTTTAAATAATTAAAATAATTAAAATAGTTTTATATTAAAATATTTTAAACTAATAATTTATTTTTATATTTATTTTAAACGCTCGGTAATTTAATGTTTTTTTTTTAACGTTTTTAGTTTATATATTTATTACGCTTTTTTTTATTTTTTAAGTTTATTTATTTAGCTTTTTTATTAATATTTTATTAATAAATTAGTTTTAATAAAAAATTTCTAGCGTTATTTATAAAAATCTTAAGCGTTATATATTTTAATTTTTAACTGTTAAAAAATAATAAACGTTTTTAATAACTATTAATAAATATATTATAATAATTAAAAAAATTTTTATTAATAATTATATTATATTTTATATTTATAATTAATATTAATATATTCGGTATAATTTTTTTTTATATATAAAAATATGCTTAAAGCGCTATATTAATAATTTAAACTGTTTTTTTATTATACTTAATTATTTACGCAAACGTAAACCTAGTAATTTTTTTCGCACGTAAATATTTTATAATTTTAATAATTAATACTACATTAATTAAAATATATATACTCGCTTTTATATTAACTAAAAATTTTATAATTAATATAAGTTTATTATTTACTATAATATAATTTATAAATAAAAAGTTTTCGCTTAAAAGTTTTTTTAAAAAATTAAATAAAATTTATTTATATTATTTTATTTTTAAAGCTAATATAATTGCTTGTTTAAAATAAAAAACTATTTTTTTTAAGCGCTGTTTTTTAGTTAATCTTTATGCTTTAAATAATTTTTTTTTATAATTTTAGCGATAATTAAACTAATACGTGCTTTTTTATATTTTTTATATTTATTTTTATATAAATATATATTATTTTAATATTTAATTTTATAATAAATAAAATATTATTTACCCGCGATTAACTTTTAAGCTTGCTTAAAATTAAGTTTAATATATAATTTATATTTGTTATTAATAGTTTTTAAAGCTTAAATATTATAATAACCGAATAATCGGCTATTATTAAATATATTAAAGCTTTTTTTAAACTTAAAACTTATGCTTTTATTTTTATTTTTATTTTTAAACTACGACTTTAAAGCTAAAATACCTGCAAGCTTAAAATTCTTTTTTTTCTTTTACTTTTAGCCGCTAAAAAGTTTTTTTATTGCTAATAATTATATATTTATATATAGCTATAAAATATTATAAAATCGACTTTAAAATTATTAGTTTTTTTTACGTTTATTTTATTTAAACGTTTAAATAATTTATTTTATATATTTTATTTAAAGTTTTTTAAGTTAATATAAGCTTAATTTACTTATTAAGCAAATTTAATTTTAAAATTAATAAACTTATTATTAGCTTTTATTTTTAAATTTTTATATTAAATATAAATAATTTTATATTTATTAAAATTATAATATTGCTCGAAAAAATAATCTAAGACTTGTTAAACCGTAGTATATATTAAATTATTATAATTAAACACAATAAAAAATATAAATTTTTTTAAAGCGGTGCTGCTTATATATTTTACGATATAAAAAATTTTATTGCTATTATTAATAAAATAATTATTATTTTTATTTAGCTTATTTTTTAATAATATATATTAATGTTTAAATTTAACTTTAATTTTATTTTCGGTTAGTTTATTATTAATAAAAATAAAAAAATGCTCGGCTTTTATTAAATAATAAAATATTTTTACGTTTAAAATTTCTTGTTAGTTTTTTTTTATTTAAAGCTAAATTTTTTTTATTGCTTTTTAATTATTACGCTTTACGTATTTAATAAAATAGCTTATTTTTAATAACAGCAAAAGCTTTTTTATTTATGCGTGCTTTAGCTTTAAATTTTATAGCAGCGTTTTTATATTTTTTAAAGTTTATATAAATATTAGTTAATTTAACTTTAAACAAGTTATATTTTTCTTTAAACTTATTATAATATTTATATAAAAAGTTTATATTATTAATATAATTTAATTAAGCTTTATTTATTTTAAGATTTATTTTATTAAATATTATAAAAAAAAATATTTATAGCTTAAATTTTTTAAATATAGCTTTAATATTTTTTTTTATAAAAGCAGCAAACTATACTACGTTTAAAATATTATTATAATTTAACTATTAGCTTTTAGCAGCTTTAAAAAAAGCTTTAAAATATATTATTAAACTTTTACTTTAAATAAAAATATAAATTATAGCCTGTTTTTTTATTTAATTTTAAATATAGTTATATTTATTTTAATGTTTTTTTTTTAAAACTTTAACGTAAATTTTAAGCTTATATACGTAAGTTTTAAAAAATTAATAAAAGTTTTTATTAAGTTTTTTTTGCTTATTATTTAAGCCTACGTTAAAACGTTTAATAATATTTATAGCGTTTTATTAAACGCTAAAAAAATTCTTATAAAAAAAATAACGCTATATATTTTTTTTATTTTTTTTACGAAAATTTAATTTAAATAAATCTTTATTAATAAAGTAAACTTGCTTTAAAGCCGCTTTTATAATATTTTTATTACGTGTTATTTTTTGCTTTATAATTATTATAATTAATTAATATTTAAAATTTATAAATTAAAAAAATTAACGTTTTTTTAAATAAATATAAAATAAAAAAAATAGTTTATTATTATAGCTATAATATAAATAATATAATTTAAAGCTTAATTATATTTTTATATTAAAAAAAAATAAACTATTTAAAAAAAAAAAAAAAAAAAAAAGGCTAGCTTATGTGTTTTTTACCGCTTAATATATATAAATTAAATAAGCCACGCGGTAGCGTTATTATTAATACCACTTTTATTAATTACGCGCGGGCTATATAGCGCGCTTAACGCTATAAAGTTTAAGTATATATTTTAATAAGCTAAAAGTTATACAATAAATTATATATAGCTTTAAATTATTATAATTATTTAATATTAATTAATATTTTTAGCTAAAAAAAATATAAATTAATAAAAATAAAAATAAAATTTTAATTTAATTATAATTTAAAGAATTTTTTATAAGATTTTTTCGCACGAATTATATATTTTATATTATATTTTAGTTTTATTAAAAATAATTTAACTAAAAAAAAAAATTAATTTTATTATTATATTTTAAAAAAATTTTTTATAAGATTTTTTTATACGAAAATTTAATTAATAATATATAATTATATTATTTTTAACTTATATTATATAAGTTAAACAAAAGTTTTTTTTATAAATAACCGATTATTATAATATTAAATAATAATTTATTTAATAAAAACTATTAAAAATAAATATATAAAAATATTAAGCTTTATAAAAAATAATTTTTTATTTTTTTTATAGATTTTTTATATAAATTTATAATTAATAAAATTATTAAAAATATTAATATAATATTTTTTATTATATAAAAAATAATTAACGTTATATATAAATTAATATCGCATATAAATTAATGTCGCACTTTTTATTAATTTTTTAACTTTTTACTTTATTTATATATTATTTTATTATAATATAATAATTAAAAAATCTAAAAAAATTAATTTATAGCTAGTAATTTAAGTTAAAAAATATAATTTTAAATTTTTTTTTTATAAACTTGTTTATATTTATAACGTTTACACTTATATTTTTAAATAAAAAATTAATAATAATACGTTTTATTATATTATAAATATAATAAAATAAAAATTAATAATATTTAAAAAAAATATTATTACTAAATATATTTTTAAGCTAAATGCGCAAGCATTTTTGCTTTAACTTTATTATATTAAAAAAATAGCTAATATTTTTTTACGCGAACGCGATATATTAAAAGTTAGCGTTAATTAAGCTTTAATTTTTATATAATAACGACTTAATTTTTAAACGCGTTATAGCCGCTAAATTAATTACTAGTAAACTTTTAATAAAAATTTTATAAATTATCGTAAATAATTTAAGTTTATAAAAAATATAATTAAAAAATTTAATATATTAAATAAAAATATTTATAACTTTAATAAAATAAAGTTTTTAATAAATAAAATAATTATTAAAATAATTATTATAAGCTTTAAAAAACGTAAGCGCTTTAAGTAAACTAAGCTTAAAAATAAAAAATAAATTATTATAAACTAAGCTGTTAATTTTTAAAATTAAGCGGTGCTGTTATATATTATTTTTGCAAGCAAAATTTACTTTATATTTTAATATTACGACATTATTTTACCGCTAAACTAAATTATAAACTTTTTAAATAATAGTTAAACTAATAATAATATAAACATTAGCTAAATAAAATATTTTAATAATTATATTTAAAGCCGAACTAAAAATATTTATTATTTTTTAATTTTAAATAATTATAAAAATTATTATATAGTTAATAATATTATTACGCTTTATATACCTGCTTATTTATTATATAAACTTTAGTTTTTTAATTTAATTTTTTTTAACGTTTTAAAATAATATTATAGTTAATATATTAAAAGTTTAATCTAGCGCTATTAAATTTATATTAAAAAGCAAGATTTTTTTACAGGTTTTACGTAAATATTTATATATATATTTTTTAAACAAAATATTTAATTAAATTTTAAAGCAGTTAAAATTATATTTTTAAATATAAATAAAGTTATATTTGTATTAAATATTCGCGAAATAAAAAAAACATTTTTTTTAAGCTTTAAACTATTATTTTAATTTTAAATTTTAAAAATATTTATTATTATATTAAAAACTAAACAATAATTATTTTTTATTAAAACTAAAATTAAAAATTATTTTATAAGCTTACTAACTAAAATTTTAAATTTTATCGACTTAATTATAAAAGCTACGCAGAAATTAATATATAAAAATATTTTTTTATATTAAAAAAATAAATAATTTCGCGAAATTAACTATATTTTAAACAAATGTCGTAAAATAAAAAATAAATAACTATAAAATAAAAAACCTTTTATTATAGCTAACGCTTAAATTTTATAAAAATTTAAAAATAATAAAATAATTAAATTAAATAATAAAGCTAAAAATAATTATTTAATAAAAAAAATATAAACAAGTCGACAACGCTATAATATTTATAATAAGTTTAAATATAATACGTAAACTTATTAAATAAAAATAAAAACATTTAATAAAAAAAATTCCGATTAATTTAATTAATTTATATATATAATAGTTAAATTAATTAAGTTCGCGCATAAAAAGTGTTAAAAAATACAATATTAATTTATATATAATATTAACTTATATATAACGTTAATTTATATATATATAATAATATTTTTTATAACTTTAAAATAATTATTTAAAAAAAAATTAACGCGTAAATAATATATTTATATATTAAATATAACTAAAATATATATAAATTAAAAATTTTTTAAAAAACTTTAATAAAAAATATAAAATTAACTAGCGTTTATATATTTAAATAAATTAATATTAAAATTATTAATAAAATTTATAATATTTTTTATATAAAAAATATATTAAATTAAAAATTTATTTTATATATTAAAAAAGCTAAAATTATATAAATAGCTAATAAAATATATAATTTAATATATAAATTTTAATTTTTTTAATTTTTTATATAAAAATTTTAAACTTATTTTATATTATTTAAAAAAATAAAATATATATAATTAAATATTTTTTTTATTTTAAGTTAATAATTTTTTAAAAATAATAAAAATATTTTTATATAATAAAAAAGCTTTATTATTTTTACTTTAAAAACTAGATTTTAATTTTAAAAAAATTTTTATATATAAACTTAAAAAAGATTTATAACTTAAAATAATATATTATTATATAATTTAAAAAAATTAAAAGCACGCTTTAAAAAAATATTTTTTTTTATAAAAAATTATTTTTTTATTTTATTTAATAATAACTTTATATAATTAAAAAATATATTATATTTTTAATAAATAATAAAATATTTAATTTTATAATATTTTTTATAAATTTTTAAATAATTTATATTTTATATAATATTAAAAATAATTATATTTATTTTTTAAATTTAAATTTTATTTACGTATAATATTTAAAATAAAATTATTTCGGCGGTAAAATATTAAATATTTTTAAAAATTTAATAAAAAAAAAACAATTATTTTAAAAAGCTATATAATTTATTATACGATAAAGCGCGGTAATTTATTAATTTTTACTAAAAGCTCGAAATTATAAAAAAATAATTTTACGCGGTATTTTTAATTATTTTAATTAATCGTGCGAAAAATTATTATATATATTATATTAAATTTAATTATTATTATTATTAATTAACCCGTTGTGCTATTTTTAAGCAGCGCGGTTTTTTTATAAATAATTATTTATAAGTAAAACTATATAAAAGCCGAGTAAAAACTTTATATATTATGTTTTTTTCGCTTTAATTATTTTTTAATTATATATAAATTAGTTTTTATTAATTAGTTAGCTATAAAAAAACAAGGTAAAATAAAAAAAATAAAACTAATAAATTTTTTCTTTAAAAGTTGTTATATTTTTTAGTTTTAAAAAAAAACTAAAAAAACTTTTTTTTAGTCGCAAAAAACTTTTAACAAGGTTTTTTTAATCCCGCTACAAGTTTTTTTTTTTTTTTTTTTTTTTATTTTTTTTTTTTTAGCGCTTTTTATTTAAACTATTTTATTATATATAATAATTTTATTAATATTTATTAACTACCTTATAATAATTTTTATAAACGTAAGTTTTTTAATAATTATATATAAGTTTTTATTATAAAACAACGTTTTATTTTTTAGTTTTTTAAACAAGGTTGTTTTTTTTTTTTTTAAAAATTTATACTTAAATATTATATATTATAGCGTTTTTTCGTTTTTTATACACTTATAAAAAAAAGTTAAAAAATTTAATACTTTTTTTTTATATAAAAAAGCTTTAAAGCTAATTTTTTTAATTTATATTTAAATTATTATTATTATTTTATATTTTAATAAACCTTAATATTTTTTAAAAGCGTTATTTTTGCTTAATTTTTATTTAGTTAAAATTAAATAACTACGCTTTATTTTAATATATTTTTATTAGTTTTTTTATTTTTTTTAAAAAGCTTTTTTTAGTTTATATTTTTTTAATTATTTTTTTTATTAGCGGTTTATTTTTTTACTTTAGTTTTTTTTTTTAAAATATTTTTTGTTTTTTAAAAACTTGTTTTTAGTTTATATTTTATTTTTTTTTTTAATAACGCGTAGTAGCGCTATTATTTTATTAATAACTTAATTAATAATTTTTTTATATATTATATTATATATTTTATTTTTATTAGCTATAGCTTTGCTATTAAAATATAAATTAATTAATAAAACCTTTATTTTAGTTTTTAAATATTTTGTTAAAATAGTTTTAAAAATTTTTGCTATTTTTTTTAAGCATTAATTTTAAGTTGCTTTAAAAACGCTAGCTATTTTTTACGCTTTATTTTTTTTAATTAACTTATATTAAGTCGCGGCGTTATAAACTAAAATATTTTTAATTATTACTACGTAAATTTATTTTGCTTTAATTACGTTATTATTATAAATAAAGCTTTATAGCTTAATTATTATATATAATTAAATATTTAATTTTTTTTTAAGCTTTACTAAATATTTTTTTTATTTTATATTTTTATAAAACTAAACTTTTAAAAACTTTACGCTATTTATTAAATAAACTATAACATTTAATAAATAAATTATTTAAATAAAAACTGTTTTATTATTAAAAAAATATATTAATTTATTTTTTTATAGCGTAAACTTTATATTATATTTTATAGCTTAGTTTTTATAAATTTTTTATGTTATTTTTAATATTTTATAATTTTGCTTTATTTTTAAATTAGTTGTTAATAAATTAATATTATTAATAAAACTAGTTATTATTAGTTTTAAGTGCGCTATTAAATTATTATATAATATTAAAATATATAGCAAAAAAAATAAAAACAATAATAATAATTTTTATAATATATTTATTTTTAGCGCAATAAATAATAACGTTATTTTATTAAAATAAAGTTATATTATTTTATTAAATATAAAAAAATAAATTTAAAAAATAACTTAAAAAAAATATTTTTTTTATTATAAAATATATATTAGTTTTTTTTTATTAATAATATTAAAAGTTTTTATAATATTAAATTATAATAATATAGCTATATTTTTTTTATTAATAGCTATTTTAATAGCTTTTATTATTAGTTTAATTATTATATTAATTAATTTATTTTTTTTATTATTTATTTAACTATTAAATAAAAAGCTTTTATTTTTAGCTATTTTTATTATATAATAATAAAGCTTTTTTTTTAAAACTTTTTTAATTATATATATAAACGCGATTAATCTTTAGCTTTTAATAGTTTTTTTAATTTTTTTAAGCTTGTTTAGCTTAAAAATAATAATAATTTTAGTTTATTAAAATCTTATTAAGTAATATTTTAATATAAAGCTAATTATATATAATATTATTAATTTTTTAATTAAAGCTAGTTTATATGTTTTTAAAAAACTATTAAATAAAAAATCTTTATTAAATATTTTTTAAAAAACTAAAAATTAAATTAATAATATTATATTTTTAGTTTTAGTTAGCGTATTTATTTTAAAGCGCTAATAATTATTATATATTAAGTTTTTAATTAAAATATTAATTAAGTTTATTAGCGGTATTAAAAAAAAATATTTTGCTAATAAAATTATTTTTTTTTTAAAAATATTAACAACTATAAGTTTTTTTTTTAATTTATTTAACAGTAAAATTATTATAATTTTTAAAGCTAATTTATGCGCTAACTTAATTTATTTAGCTAAGTTTTATAATAATTTTAAATTTTTAAATATTTTTATTAAAGCTTTTTTTTAGTTTTATTTTTAAGCTTTAATTATTTTTTTAATAAAAACTTGTTTTTTTTTTTAAGCTTTAATTAAGCTATAATAATTTTTTTGCTTTTAAATTTTTTATATAATTTTTTAGCTTGTTTTTTTATTATTATAACCTTTAAAAACTATTAAATAAGCGCTTAATAGTTTTTTTTTAATATTTTTTTAAACGTTATTTTATTTATTATTTTTATTAACTACTTAATTAATAAATTAAAAGCTTTATTTAATTTATTAATTATTTATAAAATATTAATTTTAATAATAATTGTTATTATTTTTATAGCTGTTTTTTTTTTATTAATTTTTAGCTAGTTTTATTTTTTTATTTTATAAATATATTTTTTTAAGCTTAATTTTAATTTTATTATTATTTAAATAATTTTATAATTAAATTTTAGCTATTTTAAATTGTTTTAATATATTATAGCTAAATTATTAAATATTTATATTAAATTTATTATTAAGTTTTTTTAGTTTTTATAAGTTTTAATTATTTTTTTAAAAAAAATATTTAATATTAAGTTTTATATTATTATAAACTTAAAAAACTTTTTTATATTTTTGCTTTAACGTTTTTTTAAGTTTTATAATAAATAATATAAATTAAAATTTTTTATTAATATATATTTATTTATTAATTTATTTTTATTTTTAATAATTTAAAATAAGCTATATTATTTTAATTTATTTTAATTAAATAAATAAATTAATTATATAATTATTATTAAATTGCTTTTATTTATTGTTATACACGCTTAATTTTTTTTAAAGTTTTATTTTAATATTTTTACTGCAATTTTTTTATTTATATATAATATAATTTTTTCGGCCGATTATATTAAACAATATTTATAAGTTTTTAAATAATAAATATTATTATATTTATTAATTAAAAGTTTTTATATTATTAAATAATTAAAATTATTTTTTTGCAGCGTTTTTACTATATTATTTTTTAATTTTATAATATTTTAAAACATAATATTATAAATTATTACGTAAATAAAAAAATATTTTTATTTGCGCTGTTAGTTTATTATTTTTTTGCCGAAGATTTTATATTATTAAGCCTTGTAAAAACTAAAGCTAAAAATATTAATATTTTATTATTTAAAGTTATTTTATTAATAACCGCTAATTTTTTTATATTTTAAAAGCTTTTAAGTTATAATATATACGCAGTTTTTATTTTATTTTATTTTTTTATTTTTTTTTTATATAATTTATTTTATGTTATATAATTATTATTATAATTTATATATTTTTTTTTAGCTTTTGTTTTTTTTATAAAATATTTTTTTTTATTTTTTTAATGCTTTAAAATAATATAATGTTTATATTTAATATTTTTTAAGCAAAATTTTACGATATATTTAAATTTATAATAATTATAATATTATATAACTTTTAGTTTTTTTATAAAAAGTTCGCAGTTAAATAATTATATTTTTTATATTAAACTATTATTATAAATAACTTTAATTACCGCGAGATTATTTAAATATATTATAATAAAAATAAATTTTATTTTTATATTTTTTAATATTATTTTTTTATATTATATAATCTTTAAGTGTTTACTGCGCAGTAATTATAATAATATTTTATTAAAGTATATTTTTTAAATTTATTTTGTAAATATTTTTTTAATTATTATTATAACTTTTTTATTTTATATTTTTACGTTTTTTTTAAAAACTTTAATAATTTATTTTTTATTATTAGTTTTTTTAAACATTATATTTTTAAATATAATTATAATATTACCGCTTTATAACTTTTTAATTATTATTATATTATTTTTAATTAAAGTTATATTAATAACTTTAATAATATTTACTAATATTTTTTTTTTAAATTATTCGGTTAATTATTTATTTTAATTAAAATTTTTTTATTATTTTTTATAAGCTTAGCTTTATTAATATAATTTAACTATATAACCGTTATTATTTACGCTTAACTTTTAATTAAATTTATTATTATTAATATAAGCGCTTATTTAAAAATTTTTTATAAAGTTTTATTTAAATTATAATATATAAATAATTAGTTTTTTTAGTTGTTTTTTGCCGCTTTAGCTGTTTATTTTTTATTAATTAATTTTGCGGCGATTACTGTACGTTTTTTTTTAATTTATTTCGCGTAAATATTTTAAATCGTACGTAATAGCTATATTTTTTTTATATTTTTTTAAAAAAAAAATCTTTTTTTTATTTTATTATTTAATGCTAGCTATAATATAAATTTTAATATTTTATTTATAATATTTTTTAAACCTGCAAGTTTTTTAATAGTATAAATTTTATAAAAACGTTATTAAATTATAATTATATTAATAATAAATTTTAATTGCGCGTTTATTACGTTTTTAATAAATAAATCGTTTATTATTATTAATAAAATTTTTATATTGCTTGCTATTTGCGGCATAAATATAACTTTTTTATTAAATATAATTTTTTTTTTTAAATTTAATAATCGTAATTATTTAATATTATTTTATAAGCTCGTGAAGTTATAAATAAATTTTCTTTTTAAGCTTTTTTACCACAGCATTAATTTTTATAAATAAATTTATATTTTATTATTTTATTAAATATTTTTATAATATTTTTATTAGCAAACTTATTTTATAAATTTTTTATTATATAATTTTTATATATTAATATTTATATTATATTAAGTTTTATTAATTAAAAA